>BHFT01033916.1:0-19222 GCA_004320025.1 Laticauda laticaudata
CAGTCAGCCCCCCTTCTCAACCGGGAGCATCGCATTCTAGACAAATGGTTTTCCATTTCACCTTAAAAACCTCCAATGCTAGAGCACCCACAATGTCTGGACACAAGTTGTTCTTTCATTCTCTCTTTCTCCTTCCCTCCTTCCTTCCTTCCTTCCTTCCTTCTCTTCTTCTTTATTTCTCTTTCTACTTCCTTCTTTCTCTTTCTTTCTTTTTCTTTCTCTCTCTNTCTTCTTTCTCTTTTTCCTTTCTTTCTTTTTCTTTCTCTCTCTCTTCTTCCCTTCCTTCCTTGTTACTCTCTCTCCTTCCTTCCTCCCTCCCTCCCTCCTTCTTTCTTTCTTTCTTTCTTTCTTTCTTTCTTTCTTTCTTTCTTTCTTTCTTTCTTTCTCTTTCTCTTTCTCTCTCCCTTCCTTCTTTCTTGTCTTCAAGTCAGTCTTGATCTTGGTGATTACCTAGCAAGGGTTTTTGGAAATGCTTTGTCACTGCCTGCTTCTGAGGGCTGGGAGAGAATGACTGTCCCAAAGTCACCCAGCTGGCTTTGTGTCAAAAGTGGAACTAGAACTCATACTTTTTTGGTTTATTTAAGGAGGACAGATTCTAGTAGATTTAATTTCCCTTTGGATAAGAAACTAATGAGAAAATAAAAAACAGCCTCAACAAAATAATTTGTGAATTCAACAAGAAGCTCCATTTCATATAACTGAGGATCATCAAATTCCTATTTGAGATATATTTACCTGAAATAAGCTGTTTGATAATCCATCTAATGGATAGATTAAGTTCTATCCATTGAGAAAATTGCTAATGAGACCTCTTCAATTATGTGATAATATAAATCATTAGAAGGATGTAGCTATGATGAAGGAAACATTAGAAGGTCAACATTGGTGCCTTATTTAGTTTCGTGTCTCATGTATTGGCCATAAGTCATGATGGACACATGGGTACAATCAAATTAGAAGCCACAGGCTTTTGAACATCAGTTTCTGGGAATACACATTGGTGGATATTATTGTGTTCCTTCTGGTTTGTGGGTTTCCCATCTGTGTTTTGACTGCTGACCATGAGAAAATGGGTGATGGATTGGATAGAGCTTTGGTCCAATTGAATGTCTTCTATTCTTAGAAATTAGAAACCCATTTTTGTTGTTGGTACATTTGTTTAGTCTGCCATGCTTTCGAATCCATTTGAGGAAAAACATGGTCATGTGCTCAGTTCTACCAAGGACTGTTTATGAATTGTTTTTTCTACATTTCACGAAATGAAATGTTGAACAGAGTTAGATTCAGTGACTTAAAATAGATAATTATAGAGATGGATGTAATCTTGGAGGCCAGCTAGCCAGTGGTAGGATTCAAATTTTTTACTACTGCTTCTGTGGGCATGGCTTTGTGGGCGTGGCAGGGGAAGGATGCTGCAAAATCCCCCTTCCTTCCCCACCCCACTAACCTGCTTTCCAGCTCCGTTCTCCTGGGCAGAGCAACCAAAGGAGACCCAGCCAATCAGTTGGAGCTCAATGGGAGGCAGAGAAGAGATGGGATTGGAGGGGCCAGTCAGAGGTGGGATTGGCCGGTTCTCCGAACTACTCCAAATTTCCGCTACCAGTTCTCCAGAACTGGTCCAAACCGGCTGAATACCACCTCTGCATCTAGCCCATGCCACTGCTCAGTGCAAAATCCTCTAGACTAGACCATCTCTGACAGATGTCCTTCAATTCTCTGTTTGAAGTCATTAGTTCAACCAGCAGCGTCGTTCGAAATGGGCCTTCTTCCATGGTGGGTTGGTTGATCTGAAAGGAAGATCTCAAGGAAATTCTGGTCTAAAGGACCAACTAGAATGTCCTAAATTCTCACAGAAGAAATTGGTAACAAACAACTTCAGGATGCTCCATGATCAAGGAGTTAAATTCAGCTCAAAGACGACCCGAGCTTTTATCTAATAACAAGAAGATTTAGGAAACATAATTTTGTGCTCACTGTAATAACAAGTGGAAGAGTTTAGAGATACCTTCCTACAAGATTGTGATACGATATTACGACTCTAACACAACCTACAGCATCTTCTGGAAGGACAATAAATGCCAATAACACCCACACATTTTTTTGATAAATACCTTCCCTCCCTTCACTTTGTTCTGAGAGTCTCATTGTCTCAGAATTGTTAATTTTGTGGACTTTTGCAAAAAGAGAAGCCATAATTATACAGCAGGTATTAGAGGAGACCTTGGATTATGGGTTGGAGTGGAACAGATAGCTTTGTAGAACAAATATAACAGGGTGGGAAAATGTTCAAGTTTCGAAGTAAAGTTTGCACTGTTTTCAGTAGACCAATAAAATAAAAGAATTGGAAGGGACTTTGGAGGTCTTCTAGCCCAACTCCCTGCTTGAAGAGGAGACCCTTTGGGTTGTCCAATCTCTTCCTAAAAACCTCCAGTGATGGAGCATTTATAACTTTTGAAGCCAAGTTGTTCCACCAATTAATTGTTCTCACTGTCAGGAAATTTCTTCTTAGTTCTAAGTTGCTTCTCTTCTTTCTTACTTTCCACCCATTGCTTCTTGTCCTGCCCTCAGGTGATTTGGAGAATAGCTTGACTTCCTCTTCTTTGGGGCAGCCCCTGAGATATTGGAAGATTGCTATCATGTCTCCCCTGGTCCTTCTTTTCATTAGACTAGACATACCCAGTTCTTGTAACCGTTCTTCATATTTTTCATATCAGATACGCATTATGTATCTGATATTAACACAGTTGAGAAAGTCCAGAAATATTTCACTAGAACAGTTCTCCACTCCTCTACTCATTGTAGAATCCCTTAGGCCACCAGACTCAAAATTCTAGACTTAGAAAACCTTCAATTACGCCGCCTTCAGTCTGATCTAAGTATAGAATATAAAATCATACATTGTATTGTCCTACCTGTCAGTGAATACTTCAGCTTCAACCATAACAACACAAGAGCACACAATAGATACAAACTCAAGGTAAACTGCACCAAACTTGATTGCAGGAAATACGACTCCAGGAACAGAGTGGTCAATGTCTGGAATCCTCTACCTGACTCTGGTTTCTTCCCCAAACCCCAAAAACTTTAACCTTAGACTGTCTACCATTGACCTCACCTCCTTCCTAAGAGGCCTGTGGGGGGCCTGCATAAGCACACCAACGTGCCTCCTGTCCCTGTCCTATTGTTTCTTTTATTTTTATTTTATTTTTCTTATATGTATCCATGTATTCATAACTATGTTTTTACTTATACCTGTTATCTTTTAATCGCTTGACAAAATAAATAAAATAAATAAAACATGAAATTTTTCCAATTCCTGCCACCATTCTTTATAACCAGGATGATGAGGGCAATGGACACTAAAACATGAAGAACAGTTGCAGGGACTGGGCCTGGCTAGTCTCGAGAAGAAAAGGACCAGGGGAGACAGGAGAGCATCTTCCAATATTTGAGGGGCTGCCACAGAGAGGAGGAAGGGGGTCCAGCTATTTTCTAAAGCCCCCGAAGGCCAGACCAGGAACAATGGATGGAAACTGATCCAGGACAGATTCAACCTGGAAATAAGGAGGAATTTCCTGACAGGGAGAACAATCAACCCATGGAACAGGAGTTGCCCTCGGAAGTTGTGGGAGCTTCATCACTTGAGATCTTCAAGAAGAGACTGGATTGCCCTCTGTCAGAAATGATGTAGGGTCTTTTGCTTGGACAGGGGGTTGGACTAGATGATCTATGGGGTCCCTTCTAACTCTGATTATCTGTTATTTCTTTTACCCTCCAGTCCAAAGTGATAATCAGACTCTTTCTTTTAGCTTTCTTTTCTTTTTCAATGTAAGCTCCCTCCCTCCATTGATTTCAGAATATATTTCAAAAGCCTCTCCCAATCCACGCATTAATTTAAACTCATCCACCGTTCTCTTTAATCAATGCGAGACTTAACCAAAGACTCGGACGTGCCTGTCCAGTGTTCAGCACATTATCAGTTCCAAACAAAGATGTAAGATTAAAAAAAAAACAAATGTACTGAATGTTGGGAGTTGTTTTTTTTAATAGATCTGTTGCTCGTAAATGAAATATGAATTTCAGAACTGGTGAATCATTGTGCTAGGTAGGGGCAAATGAATGTGACTCATGACTAAAGGCAATGTGACCAAATCTAGAAGTTTTGAAATATAATTCTCATTATCAGATGCAGAGGACACGGTCTGTTCAAAATATCCAGATGCTAGTTTTTCAATTCAGAATAGAGCTGGAAGAGACCCTGGAGGTCTTCTAGTCCAACCCCCTGCCCAAGCAGGAGATGCCATACCATTTCAGACAAGTGGCTGTCCAGTCTCTTCTTAAAAACCTCCAGTGATGGAGCAGCCACAATTTCTGGTGGCAAGCAGTTCCACTGGTGAATTTTCCTCACTGTTAGGAAATTTCTCCTTAGTTCCAGGTTGGTTCCCTCCTTGATTAGTTTCCATCTGTTGCTTCTTGTCCTGCCTTGTGGTGCTTTGGAGAATAGGTTGATGGTCACCCTTCATATTTATGGCAGCCCCTCAAATCCTGGAATACTCCTAGCATGTCCCCTCTGTTTCTTCTTTTCTCTAAATTAGCCAACCCCAAATCCTGCAACTGTCTCCATCCTAGTTGCTCTTCTCTGCATTTTTTCTAGAGTCTCAACATCTTTTTTACAATGTGTTGACCAAAACTGGATGCAGTACTCCAGGTGTGGCCTCACAAAACCTTTATAAGTGATACTAATTTGGCATGGTTTTGATTCCATGCTACTGGTTATACAACCAAGGATTCTATTAGCTTTTTTGGCTGCTGCCACAAACAGCTGGCTCATATTTAAGTGATCCTCTACTAGGACTCCAAGATCCCTCTCACAGTGACTGTATTTGAGCCGGGTTTTGCCTAATCCGAACGGTCTTGAACCTTGGTTGATTTAAAGCTGACCTCAGTTCCAGACAGTTGGCATTAATGAGTAAAAGATAATAAAACTCTTATGTATTCCTGGTGACTGAAACAATTCTGAAATAGGCTTTATTTTATCATTGTAAATAAAAAGATACAATTAGGCAATAAAGTCTGAATATCACAAAATTATCAATGAGGCCTCAGTAATATGTTAGTTCCAGGAAAATACATGGATGAAAGCTCAGAATGGAACTGCTTGCTACCAGAAGTTGTGGCTGCTCCATCACTGGAGGTTTTCAAGAGACAGGACAGCCGTTTGTCTGGAATGGTATTTGTCTGCTTGGGCTGGGGGTTGGACTAGAAGACCTCCAAGGTCCCTTCCAACCATATGTGTGTGTGCGTGCGTGCGTGTGTGTGTGTGTGTGTAAAAGAAGAAACAGACATCATGCGATCTCCGGAACTAAAATTATATTTATTGTACTTACTAAACTCTCATCAGCTTCTGCTGACATCCTCAGATTATTAAGCTACCATTACAGAGATCTCTGCCTTTATATACCATTAATCAATTTAGCCCTTGCAGGCATAATAGGCCCTTCCAACTACCTCCCACCTGTAATTAACTCTGTCAGGTTGGTCAAAGGAGGCTTATCTCTTGTTGTTTCCGCCCTTGTCAGACCCGGCCTGGAATGCTTATCTCTAGGAGGTGATGTTAACGTGCCAGCTATTGCAATTTGTTGCTTTGCTTGTGACCTTGTGGTCGTTCTTCATTATTCCTGACTGTTATAAGTTGAGGCAGCTCTGCCAGGCTCCTCTGTATTTGGATAGGCCTGGCTGTGCCTTCGTAGGATGAGTCCACATCCCCAGGTGTGTGTGTGGGTGCCATTGGTCCCTGCTCCCCAATGGGTAGTGGTTTTTGCTCCTCCTGCAGGGTCTTTCTTCTTTTACAAGTATACCTGGAATCTGTATTTTTAGAATAGTTTGTAACATGTGTGTGTGTGGTTTTATTTTCAGACTCTCACTTGAAGGAGAAATGCTCGGGTCTCATAAATCTTGGAAGAATAGTTGGGCCAATATAGTAATCCATGCACATCTAATTCCGGGCACATCAGCACAAAAGTTGCTTGAGGTGTGAATGCAGCGTTGCTTTGTGCCTGAGGAAATGAAAGTTTAGGACACACTGGCATTTTCCTTGCAGCTCAGGCCAGCAGAGGCAGTTAAGTAGAGAAATCTGCAGCAACCATCAATCTCAGCTTAAGCTTCTTTCGCTCTGAAGTGATTCCAATGCCTCAGTGAAACGGCAGAATTAGTATGCTATGTTTGAGTGGCTACTAAAGTAATATCTCATGAAGGAAGTTACTTAAACCAGGAGGTTTTCAACAAGAGACTGGGCAGCTGTTTGTCTGGAATGGTATAAAGTCTCCTGCTTTAGCAGTAGGTTGAACTAGATGACCTCCAAGGTCCCTTCCCAACTCTGTTATTCTGTAAAAACAGCAGGAGGCCAAAGAAGCAAGTCTTCAGACAAAAAGATGAAGCCCCGGTCCCACTGCATCAATGGATGCAAAGAGGATGTAAAACATTAAAAAAAGCTTGCCATCCGTTGGAAAAACGCTGATGCCCATCGTTGTGTACTCACTGCATACGTGTTTCATACGCTCTATCTGTCAAGCATCCGTGCACTGCGATTTCATCCGGCAAGAAGTTTTGAGCTGCACAAAACTTTGTGTGAACGGATGAACTTTCCGCCGCGTACGATGTAAATCCGCGACATCCGAGCAACAAACATTCTATGTCCGTTATCACGTTAAACGTCCGCTGTATCCTCTCTGCATCCTCTGGGCATCTCTCAACTCACATCCGCTGCAGCTGAAAACGGAAAGAGGAGGAAACAAAAGGTACACGGAACGTCTACACAGCGTTAGTAACACGGAAATAGAAAGGATGCGCAGTGAACAGTTTGCATCTGATATACTTCCGCACAGCATCCTCTTTCTTCCTTTAGGCGTACGTGATGCATCCGCTTCATCCGCTATGTGTCCGCTTCAAAATTCCCCCCAGAACCCCTTCGGAGGTGTCATCCCCTTCCATCCGCTTTCATCCGCTAGGCTTCCTATGAACATCCGTTTTACATCCCCGCTACATACTACCCACATCCGTTCTTTTCCATTCTTTTATGCAAATTTTCGCCACTTTTTGGAGTGGATGACAACGGATGGAGCCACCCCAAAATTTTGCTCGTCCGCTGTGTCCTTTATGCATACGTTTTGCGTCCGTCGGCCAGTGGGACCGGGCCTTAAAAGAGACTATGTGGCCCAGTTGCTAGGTTCTGCATCCATCCATCCTTCTTCTCCCTTTCTCTTTCTTCCTTTTCCTTCCTTCCTTCCCTTTTCCTTCTTTCTCTTTCTCCTTCCTTCCTTCCTTCCTTCCTTCCTTCCTTCCTTCCTTCCTTCCTTCCTTCCTTCCTTCTCCTTTAAGCCAACTACTTTCAATGCATCCACAGTTTCATTCAGGGTCTTCTTGAATTTCAAAATCCTGGCTTTTTCATCCATCCACTTCTGCTTCTCCTATGTCAAGCTGCCCTTTGTTATTGTTGTTTTTTCCACTCCTCTCCAATTTGGCTGGAGAATCCACATGTCATATGACCATGCCTCTTTTTTAAAGTGTTCTCAAGAGAAAGCCATCATTTCTTTTTATCAGTATTAATCATTTCCCCAAGTACTGTTAATTCTATATTTAGAAGCTATTTGCAGAGAGGGACAATTTAGCAATTTTTCTCTTCTTTTGCTAAGAAAAAATGGCATTGCAGGGTTTTAAAACCTTCCAGATTTCATACTCATAATAACGTATATGGGACAATGATAAAGTTATACAGGATATTTATCATTTATAGGTATTGATGGAGGCACAATGACTCAATAGTTAAAGACCCTGAATTTGTCAGCTTGAAAGCTGACAGCCCAGGTTTGAGACCGGAGTGCCACAGGGTGGGGTGAGCTCCCATTCCTTAGCCTCAGCTCCTCCTCACCTAGCAGTTTGACAGCATGCAAATGCAAGTAGATAAATAGGTTCCACTTTTCGGCATATAGTAATGTTGGCCACATGACCATGGAACATCTTCGGATAACAATGGCTCCCTCAGCAAAGAAAAAAATATTAGCACTGCCCTTTAGTCCAAGGGTCGCCAACCTTTTGGACCTCAGGGACCATTAAACTCATCATTTTAAATCCTGAGGACCAGAGACCCTGGGAAAATGCCCCAAAAAGTCTGCAGGAAAATTCCCCACCCCATTTTCCTACTGATCAATCATTCTTTATTTGGGATTGCAGGATACCATCTCCAGCTCCGTTCTCAGGGGGAAAGAGAGAGAGAGGGAGAGACTTTTAGCTTCGTGCAAGGAAAGCAGCAGAAGCAACAGAAGTCTTTCTTTCTCTTCCCCAAACTCCACCAGAAATGAGTCTTTGTTGGTGCAGCCTCTTGGAGCAGGAGGCCTTGCAAGGTCCCAAAAACACATTTCTGGCGGAGNAGCCTTGTGTTCCTGCACAGCCTGGATTAATTGCTTTGGGGTGACATTTCTCTGTGGACCACCAAAATTTTCTTGTGGACCACCAAAGGTCCCTGGCCCACTGGTTGGCGATCACTGCTTTAGTGATATTCAACTGGACAGAGAAAACCATTACTGTATTTTTGTAGCTATTGATGGGGGAAAAACTTGAAATGTAGAAGGCTGGGAGACATCTGAAGAAGTTCCTTTAAAAAGAAAAAAGAAAGAAAATGGGTACTATTGTTGGAAGAAATATCCATCTGGTTCAATTCCAACGGGGAGAAAGGCACTGGAGACAAAATGGAGGGTGGAAGCTGATTGAAAATATGGTTTAATGATGAAGTAGAACCACATGGATGGTCCTGGACAGCTGACCACATGGGGTTGAGAATGAGGGGTTTTTATACCTTCCCCTGGGCTTTGCACTTGAGCTTCCTTTTCCTGTGCAAGAACATGTCTCTATTGGCTGTTGCCAGACTCCCATGGGGCCATGTGGGGGTTATGTAGGGGTCATAGCTGGCTCTATAGGCAAAGCACAAATCCTAGATATTAATCTGAGCTAAGCTTGGTTGAAGTTTCTGAGGGTAATGCAGTAAAGAGGCTTTGGGCAATTCCTATTGTAGCTGTGGGCTAATCCAACTTTGCTGGATCTTGGATGAGGTATTTGCTTATGAATAGAGCTAGCTTTATCTCTTAAGTGCTGCCATCTGCTGAGGGCTATTAAGGAAGGTGGGGGCAGCTTTCCAAGAGCATGTTTTGTCATTTCTTATCCAGGGAAATATAATTTTCTGCCTTTTTAATATTTCTCAAAGTATTTCATTCTTCTAGGAGAGGGGTAGGTGCTAACTTTTGATACTCTTTAAACCAGGGGTCTCCAACCTTGGCAACTTTAAGACTTGTGCACTTCAACTCACAGAATTCTGGGAATTGAAGACCACAAGTCTTAAAGTTGCCAAGGTTGGAGACCCCTGATTTAAACTATTAATATAAGTCAGGCCCGTCAAACTGGGTTTGTCACATGCAAGCCAAGCCCACTCCAGCTTCACAAAGGCAAAAAAAAGTCACAATATGTCACAATATGTCACATGACGTGATCAAGTTTGACCCCGGTGCTCTAAGAAGACAGATATTTACACATCTGAGATCATTTTAGATCAATTACTCTCACTCAGCCCACACTTTGTATCACTCTAGGCTGTTATTTTGGAACTAATTGAAGGATTCCTCCAAAAAGCTTAACTTTCCAAAACTAAAGTGAGATATCAACTATCCATCTACAATTCCCAGGTATTGGATATCCTATCTTTAGATTCTTTTTCTTTTAATTAACTTTTTATTAAGTAAATGTTAAAAACAATTGAATACAGTGTGACTTTCTTGGCAATCATTTTGGCCATACATACTATAACATAAAAATAGATATAACAATTGATCTTTCCTTTTTCCTACATTGTTAATTTAATGCTAGCTACATATTGTTTCAATTTACATTTATATACATATTTACAACCTGGCTTCTTTCCCATCTCCTTTTGCCCCTGATAGTCTTTATATTCATATCATAATTATCCCTTATATTTCATTTTCTTTAGCTACATAATTTTAACCTTCATTCCTATGAAGCATCAACAATTACTTCTTTTCCTCGACTCCAACCATTGATACATTTTGCTACAGACTTCATAATACTCTGTCGCACTCTTATCCTTAAGCCCCTGTCACACTGCACCAACGGGTGGAAAGAGGATGTAAAACGGAGAAAAACGCTTGCCATCCGTTGGTTAACGCGATGCTTCCGTTCTGTACTCACTAGCGATCCGTTTGATACATACTCTCTAATCCGTTCCAGCATCCATCTAAACTGAGATTTCATCTGTTTCAAAAGTTTGAGCTGCACCAAAACTTTTTGAGCGATGAACATATAATAATAATATAATATCCAGCGACACATACGGGAAACAACTTCTACATCCATTACACGATCGCCTGTATCCCTAGGGCAATCTGCATGCGCATCGCCCAAACTCGCATCCGGCCTCCAGCGGAAAAACAGAAAGAGGGATGGAAGCGAAACGTACGCGAACGTACCGCGCAACATTAAGTAGCACACGGATATAGGAAAGGATGTTAAGTGGATAAAAGCTCACATATTAAAGCATTAAATGGAAAAAAATGTTCTATAGGGATGTAATCTCAGATATTTAGGATGTCTGGAGGATGTCTAGAGTATGTGAAGGAACCAAGTGGAAAACCTATATTTCCTATAAAAAGGGAAGAAATCACCTGGATTCCTCACTTTCAGTCCAGCAGCCCTGCTGTGCAGACCACTTCAGGCTTGCCCTTGCTCTTCCACAGCATTCCATTCTTCATCACCATGGATCATCCACGACTCTTTTGGAAGCACCATCATTCTGCATACAGTGCAAAGCCATCTACAGCTCTTTCAAATTATTCTACGGAAAGAAGGAGGTGGCCAAAGAAAGGTCTGGTCGAAGATGGATCGGAGAAGAGCCGAGTACGGACGTATAACAAGCTGATGGTGAGCTCAGGAACTGAGACCTCCTCGGCCATTCCAGAACTTCAATGAGGATGCCTCTCGACCATGTTTGATGAAGTTGTGGAGCGGCTGAGACCAGGTTTGACCAGCAAAACACCAACTTCTGGCCAGCCTGGACCCTGGGCTGAACGGTGGGCATGACTCTGTGCAACCTGGCCTCAGGGACCATCTACAGGAGCATGCAGTAACAGCTGGAGGGTGCCACCCAACACCAATCAGCATTGATGGTCAGAGAAATGGTGCATGCCCAATCATCGAATAAGAATACTGAGGAGCTTCCCTCCAGGGTCCTCTCCACTGAGAAGGGCTGAAGAAAGTTGCAGACTGTGGGTATCAGAAGTGGACTTCCCCACACGCGTTGGAAGCAATAGATGGAAGCACTGCCTGCCAAGCACCAGCCAAGTCCGGGATCCACCTTATGCACAATTACAAGGCTCTCAGCATTCATCTCCTTTCGCCATTGGTCGATGTTGACTACAAGTTCATGTACATAATGGCTTCAAGGCAACGGCTCATCGTTCAGATGCCCAAGGTTAATACAACGCCAAGTCCACCTCAAGGAGGGGCTGGAACGCAACCTCATCATGGGCTTTCCCAGATCCAGACCCCCTGCCACCACAACACAAGATGTGCACCTACTTCATCGTGGGGGATTGACTGCCTGTCTCCCTCAGAAACTACCTCATTGAAGCGCCTAGACCTCCAGACTCCTCACCCGTGAAGAAGAAGATCTTTCAACTACAGGCTGTCCAGGCAAGGCGGCGTGGTGGAGAAACACTTTGGCATCCTGGCCAACAGGTTTCCAGGTACTTCTCACCAACATGCAGCATTAGCCCCAGAGACCGTGAGGAGGAATCATGGAAGCTTTGCTGCATTCCTGCACAATCTCATTGCGCAACCGCGCTACCCAGTGTTGCGAACAGGCTTCATGACCTTCAACAGGCCAATGGGCGACATGGAGCTGTGAATGGAGGCAAGGGCGAAACCTGATAGCACTGAGGATGTGCAAGGCCCCAATGAGCTCCAGTGAAGGGAAGAAAGCAGCGTAACCTCCGAAACAGTGGTTGCAACTCGCCCAGGCTGGAGCAGTGGAGTGCAAGAACAGGAATGTAGATGACTTAATGGATGCTTCCTTCAGCCTGTCTCATCACAGGATGTGAGACTGTGCCATGTTGCTAGTTTTGTGTCGGTTTGGTGGCCTACAATGAACAGGGCATTTAAAATAGACGGTATGGACATGTGTGGATCAATGATGACATTGTTATTGATAATATAAGGGCCATAGGTGTGGGCACCTGGGAGGGTGGACCATAACAATCCACTATGGCTTGCACTGGAGGTTATCTATCCCACAGCTATTTACCCATCCCACAGATCACCCTATCTCATTCACTCTATCCTTACCAACAGCTATTATCCAGCTTACCATCCCACAGGTACCCTGCCAACCCACTTGTTATCGCTTACCCAATGCCCACAAGATGCAAAGCTTAAACCATTCTAAAAGTTTCCACCAAATGACTTCATTTACTAAAGAAACTGAACGCAAGTGTGTGAAGCGAAAGATAACCTTCATTAATAACAAACTGGTAGGAACTTTAATTAAAAAAAGCAACAATAACCAAAGAAAAGTGTCCCAAGCAAAGAATAAAGTCAACAGGTAGCAACCCAGTCTCTGGCACTCTTCTCAGTCACCTAGGGTGCCCATGTCTCAGGTTCCAGGTGCTGTGGAGGTGCAGCTTGGCTGAGTGGCTGGTCTGAGGGCGCCATTGGGGTGCTCTGGCCCGCGAGAGGAACCAAACAGGGGATGGTGTGTGCAGGAAGCTCTCAGAGAGCTTGCTCAGTCCTGGTGATGTTTGAAAGAGGCCCTTCTCTCCAGCTGGAATGTCAGTTCCAAGACCATGTACAGATGTTCTGAGAGGCCGGGCTTGGCTGATGGGTGGAGGAAGGAGGATGCAAGTGTGGGCTGTCTGGTCTTTCAGGTGAGGGAGGTGAGGCGTTCGGTGTCATCTGTGCCCCGCATCGGCATTCTGTGGCGTCGGTGGCATCTGTGGAGGCGGTGGCATCAGGTGGTATCGGTGGCGATCGGTGGCACCTGTGGTGTGCGATGTACCTGTGCTCTGGACTGGAAGGGCTGCCCTGTGCTGCTGGAACTGTCCTGGTAGCCGTAGCCTTGTAGGAGAGGGCTGTTGAAAGCCTTGGAAGGACTGTGACATCACCTGGGTGTGAGGAGCAGGTTACTGGTACGGGTCCTGGATGGAGAGTCTCAGTTGGCTGGAGGGTGTGACAGTAAGTATCACTGCATCCTGTCCTTATCACCTGGTACTGGGTCTCGGGCATATTCATGAGTCATGCGTGACGGTAGGTTGAGGAAGGGCTTTCATGGTTGAGAGGATTGGGCGTGTGTCAAAATGTACCAGCTGAAGAGGGAGATCTATGTTACTCTTGATGGTGTCCCTGATCTCAAGAGGAACAGTGTGGCATCTTGCCCTCTGGTCTGCTTTCTGTGGAGGTGAGCTGGGGGTTGGGGGTGAGTTGGTCTTGGTGCAGTGCCTCTTCTTGCTCCAATGCATTAGGGGTCCTCCATGTGCTCCGGCACGGGAGTCAGCTGTCGGGGGGGTTCTCCATTGTGGGGCGCTCGCAAAGATACCTGCCCTGGAAACAGGAGCTGGACTCTTGGCCGAATAGGACTGGCTTTCTGTGGGCTGCCTGAGAGAGAGGGTAGACAGAGGGGCTGCTCCTCGGGGCGGATCTCACCCTCCAAAGAAGCTGCAACTTGGCCATCAAGTAGGTCTCCAGCCGGTGGGCTTGACCGCAGCCTGGCCAGACTCTTGAGGTGCAGCTTCCTGTACCAGGTGTGCATGTGCTTCCACCACCCGAGGAGGACCCTCCAAAGTGTAGCCGCAGGCTCTCGCACCTTCTCTCTCCAAGCCGCCTGCTTCCGCTTGTGTCTCGATAGAAGCCTGTCTCCCTTCCGCCAGAGGTACTCGTTCTCCCTCAGCCCAATTACGAGCACACTCCTCTCATGTTCCTCATGCAATGGGAGTGGCTTGTTCCTCTCCCCCTTACTCGCGAATGCCTCTTCCTCCCTCTGGCAGGGGGCTTTTTTGGGCCCTCATCAGCAGGGCTTTGAGCTTCTAGGGGCTGGTCACCACACCACCACTAGCAGCAAGCACCAGCAGCAGCAGCCACCAGACAGCAGCACCAGCACCAAGCAGAGTCAGCACCCAGCAGCAGAAGCCCCACGCAGAAGGAGAGTCAGGGCCAGGGGGTGGGATGGTGGCCCTCTCCCTCTTGCCAGGGCTGGCCAGCAGATGGCCACAGGCTTCCTCTTCTTCCCGTGGTTGTTTGGCTGCTGGAGCTGTTCTGGCAGCAAGTCTTTCCTCTGAAGGTGACGCTGCTTGTGAAGCTGCTTTCCCGTTAATATCTGCGGGGCTGACGCAATGAATCCTCCACCATGCGCAGTGAATGCTTTGGCATCGCTCGGCATCCGCTCTTTCCGCTGCGCTTCCCCTTCGCGTGCTCCCCGGAAGCCCTGTGGCTGTGTCATCTGCTCCAACTGGCTTCCATCCGCTAGGCTTCCTTCAGGCATTCCACTCATATTCCTTGCCTAATCCTTCCCCCCGTCCGTTCCTTTCCTTGTTGTCCGCTCTGCTTATGACAAATCTGGGGCACTTTTGAGAGCGGATAACAACGGATGGAAAATTTGCTCATCCGCTGTGTCCTTTTTACATACCTTTTGCATCCATTGGCCGATGTGACCTGGCCTTAAATTTCTAGAGTTAGTCTGTCCATCTCTGCACAGACTAATATTTTCCTTATTATTTCGCTTTCGATGGGTGTGTCTTCATTCTTCCAGTTTTGGGCGTAAACCAATCTCACAGCTGTTATTAGGTGCAACTTTAAATATGTTATTCCTTTACTATATTTCTCATCTATAATTCCCAATAGGAACACTTCTGGTCTAAACTCTACTTTTTGACTCATCATCTCTTCCACCCACACCTTTATCTTCCACCAACACTCTTGCTTTTACATATGTCCACCACATGTGGTAGTAAGTCCCTATCACCATGCTGCATTTCCAACATGGTGGTGATATGTTTTTACTTATTTTTGCCAATCTTGTTCTATCTTTAGATTCTTAGTTTCCTCCCTTCCCTGACATTAAGAACATCTCAGTATGGACACAGGTAGTCCTTTTAGGTTGGGTGAGATGATGGTCAACTGGTCATGAAGGATCTTTTGCTAATTCTTTTGTTGCGGGAAGATCACAGCCTGGTGGATGGGACCTATTTGGGATGAAGAGTCACTGCTCAATTGAGATCCAACAGATAGTTTTGAAAGGTTTCCAGGTGTCCGTAGGGAATAAAAAAGATGTAGAAACTTTAGAAAAAGTGCAGAGAGCAACCAGGATGATTAGGGGACTGGAGACTAAAATATATGAAAGTTGCAGGAATTGGGCATGCCTAGTCTATGAAGAGAAGGACCAAGGTAGACATGATAGCAGTCTTCCAATATTTGAGGGACTGTAACAGAGAGGAGGGGGGGAGGTCAAGCTATTTTCCAAAGCACCCAAAGACCGGACAAGGAATAAAGGATGGAAACTGAACAAGGAGAGATTCAACCTGGAAGTAAAGAGAAACTTTCTGACAGTGAGAGCAATCAACCAATGGAACATCTTGCTCTTGGAAGTTGTAGGAGCTTCATCGCTGGAAGCTTTCGAGAAGAGATTAGACTCCCATCTGTCAGAAATGGTGTAGGGTCTCCTGCTTGGGTGGGGGGTTGGACTAGATAGCCTACAAGGTCCCTTCCGACTCTGATTATCTGTTATCTGTTTTCCAATCATCTTGTCAAGCAAATCCAAGCTGAGCTCTCAAGCTGAAATTAGTGGAGATCAGGTTGTATTAATGGATATCTATATCAGGGCTTTGGATTGCAAGCGAACTGCGGAAATTGGCCAGCCACCTCTTGATAATCTCCTGCCATCATTGCTTCTGCAGTGATGATTCAACAGCCTGTTCCCTTTCATTTCCCTTTGGCCAGTGCATTCTGGCCTGCAGGAAAAGGAAATACGGACTTCTTTGATAGGCTGCACTGACTAGATTGCAGATGCACATTTCTGAAAATCATGGTGACTCAGTTGCAAAGTCTGCACAAAAGCCTAGCAGAGGTGATATTGGCCCTTGCCTCTTCCAAGTAGCAGTGGATATTTTTCAGATTTTATAGATAGATAGGAGAGAGAGAGAGAGAGAGAGAGGGAGGGAGGGAGGGAGGGAGGGAGGGAGAGAGAGAGAGAGAGAGAGGTGTATATATGTGTGTACTGTATATTAGATGACATAGAGAAAGGTAGATAGATAAGATAGATAGATAGATAGATGTAGGTAGGTAGGTAGATAGGTAGACAGACAGATAAAATATTTGGATGGATGTGTAGATAATACTAGATAAAGAGAGAAGAGAAAGAGATAAGATAGATGATAGGTAGGTAGGTAGGGAGGGAGGTAGATAGAGACAGACAGACAGGCATGATTTCCAGCATTCTTGATTGATAAAATGTGGAATGAAGGCTTCAGGCTGAGTGGTTAAAAAAGGTGGCAGGAAACACCTCTTTGGAACAGGATATCGGTTCTTTCACACAGTGACGAAATGAAAGTGCCCTCCTTGAATCAACCATGCCAAATCATTGCTAGATAACAACTAATCTTTTGGGCATTGTGGTGTCCCTGCACTTCACCTCCTGAAGTTCTGCACCAGGAACCATCTGCTTCCTGGCGTCTGACTGCAGCAAAGTGGGACGTTAAATGTAGCACTTGTGGAAAAAGAAAGACCCCCCCCCCCCGTGCTTTTTAAGGAGGCAACTGGATTTCCTTGTTTTTCTTTTTGAATACATTTGAAGAAATTTCTTGAAACATCTTCAAAGAAAAAACAAGAAAAGTCCTCCTGGAAAAAAGCACCTTTCAGACAATCCTCACCTGGATGACTGAGAATNGAAAAAAAAAAAAAAAAAAAGCATCTTTGGGACAACCAGGACCTGATTCACTGAGAACCTCCATAAAAAGAAAGAACATATTCCAGTCCTTG
Source organism: Laticauda laticaudata (assembly GCA_004320025.1). NCBI lineage: Eukaryota > Metazoa > Chordata > Lepidosauria > Squamata > Elapidae > Laticauda > Laticauda laticaudata. Next base: position 17,086 of record BHFT01033916.1, read on the forward strand.
ATTGTGATTAGGCCGATTTCTTGATGGGTTGCTGATTTCTACATCCATCCCCTTTCTCCAATTTTCCTTCCTGGCAGCAAAAGGTCCCAAAGTGACAAGGAAAAAAAAAAGCCACATGCCAACTTTTCAGTCTGGCTTTGTGTGTCAACTCATCGCTTGCAATTGCGATTCCAAGAACGGTTTGCCTCTTTTGCATCAGACACTATACTTTGGTCTCAGAACAGAAAAAGAAAAAAGAGCTTCTCGAGAAAAGGCGAGGAGTCTACGGCAAGGTAGAAAGCTCCCATCCCTCATGACAAATCACCTTCCTTTGCCGCAGTGACATTTTCCCTTTTCACCTGGTTTGGAGGCCAGGAGAAATAATTCCTCCCTTCGAAAGAGGAACAAAAGGCTTATTTCAAAGGAAAGGGAAATTGCAGTCACAAGGAGAGCCTTCGGAGAAGCAGAAATGGGTCAGAGAGAGTCGTGAGATGTTCTTTTGATTCTTCAGAAACTGGATGGGGGCTGCACAAAAGGATTGGTCCTCTGTTAACACCTTAATGGAGATGCGGCGTGGATGATCTCGGTGGCGAATACAAAAGCGAAAATATCCTGGGCTCATGGGCTCGGTTAAAAGCATGCGAAAGGGGTGGGATTTCTTTTTCTTTTTTCTCTCTCTCTCCACCATTTATCTGAAGACTGAGATCCAGGGGCACAAATACAGATCATTCTCGACAATCTTATGACTGTTCTTGTAGTGGCCATTCAAAGTTACAGCAGCAGTGAAAAAAGGGGCATGTGTAGAGGTGGTATTCAGCCGGTTCTGTTGCGGTTAGCAGGTGTGGATGGCTGAGGAGAGCGAGGACTCGGATGAGGGGCCAGGACCATCAGGGAGTGGAGTGCTGTCTTCAGAGATGGTGGGGGCTGGCAGCAGCGATGAGGAGGTTCCCGAGGAGCCTGGGCCAAGTGCGTGTGCCGCAGGGCTGCTCGTAGGAAAGAGCAGCTGCAACAGCACAGGCGACTCAGGAGTAAGGCTGCAAGGTAATGCCCCTCCTTCAAGAAGATAAAAGCCAGCCGTGAATCAGACGTTCTTTGCAGGAAGCAAAGACATTTTGAAACTCCACCCTCATGGACATTGCAGTATCTTAGTTAGTATTTGAAGACTCTTGTGTTGTTAAATATCTCTAGGTAACCTTATCTGTTATTCTTGGCAGCCTCGCACAGTTTTGGTGAGGCTGCCAAGAATAACAGATAAGGTTACATAGAAATAGGTAAGCAAAGTTAATTAGTTTGCAGCAGCCTTTTAATCGCGGATTCGTAAGAATCATTAAAAGGTTTCTGTTCCCTTTGGTTTGTGTTTGTTTTATTGGAAAAGGGTTTGGGTCAGAACAGGTTCTGACTGGTTCTGGAGAACTGGTAGCAGAAATTTTGAGTAGTTCAGAGAGCCGACAAATCCCACCCCTGACTGGCCTCACCAGCCCCATCTCTTCTCTGCCTCCCATTGAGTACCAGCTGATCATCTGGGTCTCCTTTGGTTGCCCTGCACAGGAGAATGGAGCTGGAAAGCAGGTTAGTGGGGTGGGGAGGAAAGGGGGAATTTACAGTATCCTTCCCCTGCCACGTCCACCAAGCCGCACCCACCAAGCCATGCCTGCCAAGCAGAACCAGTAGTAAAAAAAATTTAATCCCATCACTGGACGCATGATCCTTTTTCACACTTACACTGATGGAGCCTCTTGCTGTTCGCATGATCAACATCGGCCTCAAATGATGATGTATAGATTCGGGAGGAAACCCAACACTCATTCACACAGATGACATTACCTTGTTGGGTAACGATACGTCTGCTCAGAGAATACCAAGAGTTTAATCCTGAACTACATATGATTCTCTTCTATTAGTATGTCATCGTTTTCAGGGAACCATGTTGAGCTATATTTATAAGTTCTCTTACCTTATTCATACGCTTAATAGCAACCTCTACACTAAAATAGAGCTACTGTTTCTGGCCTCAGAAACCTAGAACTTGCATGTGACCAGCAGGTGGCAGCAAAGAGGCAAACCAATGATGCATTCTTTACTGCCCTCTTGAGGCTGTCCACATTTTCAAAAGGAAGGAAGGAAGGAAGGAAGGAAGGAAGGGAGGGAGGGAGGGAGG
>BHFT01033917.1:0-10600 GCA_004320025.1 Laticauda laticaudata
TTACAAAGGCCCAAGGCTCCATAAAGCATAAGGCGTTGTGAAGATTATGGACTTAGAATGTAAGGTTGTATATATTATCTTACCCAAAAGGGGAGAATGTTAGGCATATAAGTCACTTAACAGGTATTTGGGTTAGAAATATATAAGCCAGGATAGACATTTCAAAACTGTCTCTTTAAGAGCATGCTAAAAACTGCAATTGGGTGTGGTTACTCAAATGGCCATAAGATGGAGCCAGAAACGTGGGTAGTTTAGTCTTAGTCTCAGAAGAGAGCTGAGTATATCTCTGTTTCCTTCTGTTGGAAAGTATTGCCATTGCAATATGTGTGTGTATTCTTCAAACACTTCTCTTAAAATACGTCTCCTTTTATGCACTCATTCTCCTAACGGGGAATTATCTCAACAGGGATGAACCCTCCTTGAATGATGTGGGAGTAGGAAGGGGCTCCTGGAGGAAAAAATGCAGACTACAGGAACCATTTACACTATTCAGGTGACCTGAGGACACAGATAAAGCTCCAAGTGGCCTCAATAACCCTCTAAAATAGTGGGTCACCAACCTTTTGGACCTCAGGGGTCACCAAACTCATAATTTTAAATCCCGTGGACCAGAGATCCTGGGAAAATCCCAAAAAAAAGTCTGCAGGAAAATTCCCTATCCCGTTGTCCTACCAATTGATCATTCTTTATTTGGGATCACAGGATACCATCACCAGCTCCGTTCTCAGGCGGAGAGAGAGAGAGAGAGAGAGGGAGAGAGGGAGAGAGAGAGAGGCTTTTGGCTTCTTGCAAGGAAAGCAGCAGAAGCCGCAGAAGTATTTCTTTCTCTCCCCCAAACTCCACCAGAAATGAGTCTTTGCCGGTGCAGCCTCTTGGAGCAGGAGGCCTTGCAGGGTCCCAAAGACTCATTTCTGGCAGAGTTTGTGGGAGAGAAAGAAAGACTTTGGCTGCTTTCCTTGCGTGCAACCAAAAGCAGAAGAAAGAAGCAGAAAGGAACAGCCTGGTGGCCAGGCCAGGCATGCCAGGTGAGAGGGGCAAGTTCCCCTCCTCCCCTCACTACTTTGTGTTGTTTGCAATGCAAGCCTCGAGTTCCTGTGGGGCCATGTGGGCAGTGCAGCCTTGTGTTCCCGCACAGCCTGAATTAATTGCTTTGGGGATGACATTTCTCTGTGGACCATCATTTTCTCACAGACCACCAGTGGTCCCTGACCACTGCTCTAAAAGGATGCAAGTGACCAGCTCTCTGCAAGGAATATAAATCCCTCCATTCCCCACCATCCAGTCAGAGCTGAAGAAGCTTCTTGGATGAGAAGTGAAACCACTTCAAAAGAAAAAAACAAAGTCCAATTGCTTCCTGAAAAATCACGTTTGGGACAACTAGGACTGATGGCCGAGAATCTCCAATCTGCAGAAGGTTGGTATTTATTATAAAACTAAAACAGTACCAAAGAGTGTGCAAAATTTCAACTTCCCAGGTATGGTTAGAGGTTGTAAAATAGGGTGAAAATCACTGAACAAATTGGGCTCAATTGTTGTTGTAATTCGAGGACCACCCATATCCACTTCTCTATTCACATTTAAAGCTGAGTTTGGATCATTTCATTTATTTATTTATAAGCTTTATATCGGGCTGCAATGGCAAGACTCTGGGTGGGTTAGAAAATAAGGAGATACTGTCACAACTAAAAACTCCAGAGAGCCAAAAAGACAGAATGAAAATACAATGCACAGCGGGATAAAGTTCACTTAACAACTGTCTCACTTAGCATCAGAAATGTTGCTCTCCATTGCAGTCTTAATTCGAGGACCATCTTACTTTCTGATAATTTGAAAGGACCTGAGCATAGCTGGAACAAATGGGAAGAACAAGCTAAAAAGCCAACAAAGAAACAAACAAACAAATGGAAAAATCACTTTGTTCCTCGGCCGGTTAAAGGAAAAAAAAAATCTTTTTTAAAAATGCAACCCCGTTTCTTTGAAATTCAAACCCTAAAAAAAGAAGTGACGGGTTGATAAAGAGATTATCATGCCACAGTCATTGGTTTCTCATGACTGAAGGGCTGCGAAAGTTTGTTCCAAAATAAGCGGATGTGCTTATTCACAGTTTAGAAAGCCGCTGGTCAAACATGTTCACAACAGGGATTTCATATATATGTATATAAAAGCGAAATACCCCTCAGGCATCATCACAAAATCCCCAGAACCATAAAGGACACAAACTTGAAATTTGGCATCTATGTTCCTCTTGGCTTCTAGGTGCTCACTAAGAAAGGATTTTTCGAAATGACCATCAGAGCATTAGAATTTCCTATATTCTTATTATTAACATGCTCTGATGCTAAGGAGTTCTACTCCCCCTCCCGACCTGAAAAGAAATCTGTTCCAAATGTAAAAACACAATCAGAGGAGTTTCAGTTTCAGTTTCACAGCAGCATCAAGCAGCTTTAGTACAGAACAGTTGAGCTAAGCCACGCCCAGGCTCCTTGCTGTCTCCTCCTTGCTCACACAGCAAGCACTCTTTCAGTTTCTCAAGAGCCCTCAACTATCTCACATACTGACAGAATGCTAGTATATAGGATGCTATACACACACACACACATACACACACACAAATAAATAAATAAAATAAAATAAACATTCATTTGGAGGAAAAAGAGAGTCAAACCCTCCCAAAGGGAGAAGGCAAATCGGCCAAGCTTTTAGTGTAGTAAAGCAAATATGTTAGGCTCATAAAATTGCAGTGAACCTTACAAACAGGTCAGTTTAGATGGGTGTGTATTTTGCAAATTTCTCTCCCTGGGGCTTGTGACATCTGAGCTGGAGTTTATTTTTTCCAGAAAGTGCTAATGGAACTAGGAAAACTGCCATTTTTTTCCTTGTTAATTGCTGGCATGGACACCAGAAAGACTCCTAAAAGGCAATAGAATTTTTGAAACCAACTCTTTGGCTGCATAAAGCAAAGAAGATTTTATTTACCAGCTGAATGTTTTGGATTTATGTTATATTAGGATACAGCTACTCCTCGGCTGACAACCGTTCCTTTAGTGACCGTCTGAAGTTACACCGGCAATTAAAAAAAAACTGTTTAACTTACAACCACTTATGACCATTAGTCCACTTACGACCGTTGTAGCATCCCCATGGTCACATGGTCAAACTTCAGGCGCTTGGCAATGGACTCATTTATGACGTGGATGGGGTCATGTGATCAACCTTCTGATAAGCAATGGGGAAGCTGGATTCACTTTACAACTGTGTTACTAACTGAACACAGAGGGAAGGCCAAAGGAGAAGGGAACAGCATAGGATGAGATGGTTCTAAATGTCATCAATGCAATGAAGATAGCAACAGCAATAGCACTTACATACCGCTTCATAGTGCTTCCCAGCCCCCTCTAAGCAGTTTTACAGAGTCAGTCTCTTGCCCCCAACAATCTGGGTCCTCGTTTTACCCACCTTGCAAGGAGGGAAGGCTGAGCCCACCTTGAGCTGGTCAAGATTGAACTGCTGACAGTCAGCAGAATTAGCCTGCAATACTGCTTTCTAACCACTGTGCCACCAGGAAGGAGAATGAGAAAGGGAATTAAGAGAGGAAGGAAGGAAGGAAGGAAGGAAGGAAGGAAGGAAGGAAGGAAGGAAGGAAGGAAGGAACACCAATAGCACTTAGACTTATCTACCACTTCACGGTGCTTTCCAGCCCTCTCTCAGTGGTTTACAGAATCAACCTGTTGCCCCCAATAATCTGGGTCCTCATTTGACCCACCTCAGAAGGAGGGAAGGCTGAGACAACATTGAGCCTGGTGAGATTCGAACTGCCAAATTGCAGGCAGCTGGCACTCAGCAGAAGTTGCCTGCTAAGATGAATTTGGGCAAACTCTGGGAGAGAAGGGAGGACAGGGGGACCTGGTGTGGAGTGGACCCTGGGTTCACAAAGAGTCGGACACCACTTAGAGACTGAGCGACAACATTAATAAGTTAGCAATCTTCTCAGCAGCAGAACAGTTGTCATTCGGGATAGCCAATCTGCTCTGTCGAGTGACAGCTTTGCCTGGGAGTCTGAATGGTTGAAGTTTATTGGTGCTGGTTTTTAGTCTTAAAAAACCTCTGCGGTAGCGTCTTCAAAATTCATCTTTTAAAATAACCTGGTTTGATACAGTGGTTAAGGCATCGGGCTAGAAAGTAGGAGACTGGGATTTCTAGTTCCGCCTTTGGCATGAAAGCCAGCTGGGTGACTTTGGGCCAGTCACTCTCTCTCTCTCTCAGCGCAGTCCAGCTCACAGGGTTGTTGTTGTGAGGGAAAATAGGAGGAGAAAGATATGCTGGATATGATGGTTGCCTTGGGTTGTTTGTTAGAAATAATAAAGGCGGCATACAAATACATAAAAGAAAGAAAGAAAAACAAATCAGTTTCAAACTAATAAGCCAAATTCTTGTTGCACAGTGAAAATTCTGAAATGGGAAAGCAGGAATCGGTTGCTGATGAAATGAAGAGCTATCAACCATGCTTAGCCCAAGGAGATAGTTCCACTACTAGTATTAAACACATCCAAAGGCCCGAAGGTAAATAACGTGAACCTCATGTAGTTTTAAATTCTTGCATAGAAAAAGCAAAAGGAATGAAGGGGGGAAAATGCCTATTAGCCATTGTTTCAAAGCACTTTCTTGTGCTAGTTCTAATTCCTATCGGCCCCGAAATGCCATTTCAAAGCGGCGAATAGAAATTAACAAATATCCTAGCAATCAGATGGGACCCTAAGCTTATTAGCCTTGCTTTGATCATTTTAATGGGAAAAGGGTTGCTACGTTTGCTGTGGGGTGAGCTACCATCTCCGCTCTGTGGTGTTATCATCCAGAAATTTATCATTATGGCAAGGACCAGGCTAAAGAGAGAAAAAAACAACTCAAAGAACAAAATACTTTGTTTTCAGAGCCGTGAGACTTAAAGTATTTCATATCATGATGAAAGCTGTATGTATTTATTGAAGATCTTGCTTTGAGCCTCCAACTGAGATGAGATCAGAGCTCCATTCATTCTGAAGCAGGGAAGAGGGTGATATGAGACATGACTGGCCATCCCACCTCAAAAAAAAATTCATGGAAGACATTGTGACACAGCAATCTTGAAACATTTCCAGATGTTATCATGATTTTACAGAATAATCAAGAGTTGAAAGGGACCTTGGAGGTCTTCTAATCCAACCCTCTGCTCAGGCAGGAATCCCTACACTATTGCAGACAAAGGGTTATTCAGTCTCTTCTTAAAAACCTCCAGTGATGGAGCATCCACAACCTCTGGAGGCAAGTTGTTCCACTGGTTAATTGTCCTCACTGTCAGAAAAATTCTCATTAGTTCTTGCTTCTTTCCTTGATGAGTTTCCATCCGTTGCTTCTTGTCCTGCCTTCAGGTGCTCTGGAGAATAGGTTGACCCTCTCTTCTTCATGGCAGCCCCTTAGATATTGGAAAACTGCTAACATGTCACCCCAGTCCTTCTTTTCATTAAACAAGACATACCCAGCTCCTGCAACCGTTCTTTATATATTTTAGTCTCCAGTCCCTTAATCATCTTTTCTGCTCTTCTCTGCACTCCTCTGGACATTTCCAATAATTGCTGGAGAAAACAATTATGTTTGGAAGAGGATGGAATGATGTATTAAATTGCAGACTAGAGGAACCATTTGCACTACTCAGGTGACTCTGAGGACACAGATAAACCCCCAGGTGGCCTCAACAGCCTTCTAAAAGGATGCAAATGACCAGCTGTCTGCAAGAAGCATCAATCCTTCCCTTCCTCCACCATCCAGTCAGAGCTGAAGAAGCTTCTTGAATGAGAAGTGAAATGTCTTCAAAAGAAAAACAAGAAAGTCCACTTGCCTCCTGAAAAAGCACTTTTTGGACATCCAGGACCTGGAGGATGGAGAATCTTTACAGACTTTTATGTTTGGAAGAGTTAGCAGTCATAAAAAACCAGGCTGCCAAAGAACATGGACACTATCAAAGGTGACATCAGCCAGAGCACAGAAGTAGTATAAGAGGTGTAGAGACCTCACTCATAGAATCATAGAACACAGAATAACAGAGATGGAAGGAGCCTCAGAGGTCTTCTAGCCCAACCCCTTGCTCGAGCAGGAGACTCTATACCATTTCAGATAAATACCTTTTTATAGCCTCCAGTGATGCTCACAACTCCCATACTTGCCAACATTTTGAAATCCTGAAGAGGTAGATTTTGTGAGGGAGCGAAGCGACCCAGCCCGAGCGCGCTTGCGTGCAAGGGGGGGGAGGATGTGGGAGGGGGGTGTATGTGTGCATATTAGAAGGCTGAATACGGCGTTTTTGAGGAACGAGTTCCTTGAAATTATTATTAGTATTCTAATTACTAGCTTATTTTAGGGAATCAACGCACAATGAAGGGAAAACATGACTTCCATTTCATTTTATGGTAGGTTTGCTACAAAATCGGTAGATCAGAAGAGAAAATCGGTAGCCGGTCAAAACCTCTAAAAAGCGGTAGTCTACCACCCAAAGCGGTAGAGTTGGCAAGTATGAACTCCTGAAGGCAAGCTGTTCCAGTGGTTGATTGCTCTCCCCATTAGGACATTTCTCCTGTGTTCTAAGTTTCTTCTTTCCTTGACTAGCTTCCATCTGCTGCTTCTTGTCTTTCCTTTCAGTGCTTTGGAAAAGTTTGATCCCCTCCTCTTTGTAGGAGCCTCTCAAGTATTGGAAGAGTGTTATCATGCACCCCTAGTCCTTCTCTTCATTAGACTAGACCTACCCAGTTCCTGCAACAGTTTTTCATATGTTTTAGCCTCCAGTCCTCTAATCATTTCTATTGCTCTTCTCTTGTCAGTCAGTCAGTCAGTCAGTCAAATATGATTGAATGGGTAACATCATCATCATTAATAACATCCTCATCTGACTATTTTCCCTCAGTGAGGATCCTGAGATGTCCAAGTGATTTTGATGCCACACTATGAATTCTCAGTTATTTTCTATTTTGGAAACCTGAGGGTTTCAAGGTCCTCTTTTTCTCCTGCAGCCGAGGTGGTATTCAGCTGGTTTGGACCAGTTCTGGAGAACCAGTCATGGAAATTTGGAGTAGTTTGGAGAACCACCCAACCTCATCTCTTCTCTGCCTCCCATTGAGTCCCAGCTGTTCGGCTGGGTTTCTTTGGTTGCCCTGCACAGGAGAACATAGCTGGAAAGCAGGTTAGTGGACAGGGGGGAGGGAAGGGAAATTTTGCAGTATCCTTCCCCTGTCACGCCCACCAAGCCACATCCACAGAACTGGTAGTGAACAATTTCTGAATCCCACCACTGTTCTGCATCCTTCTCCAACAAGGAACCAAACATTTGAAGACCATCTCTGTTCTACCTTCAAGAACAATGGACCTATCCTTAGAAATAAATGATTCAGGAAGAAGAATTCCAACCACACTATTTAGTCTGATCTGTCATAGTGGATGGCCAGACCAGCAATTGATGAAGATGACTATGAAAGCATATTAGAAGAGGGAAAACAGCTCTCAAATCAAAAGGAAGGAGGAAATCCTTTGATTCTCAGAATAGCATAATGAAAATATGGATGTCCTATCTCTTCCCTTAAAGTAGAAGTTAAGATGACCTCCTATACATTTTTCCCATCCCCTACAACAAAAGTAATCCTCTAATGATTGAAGGCTAGGGAAATGAATGCAGGCAGGCAGGCAGGAAGAGCTGTAGCTATGACTTAGCATAAGAATAGAATAGAATAGAGTAACAGAGTTGGAAGGGACCTTGCAGGTCTTCTAGTCCAACCCCCTGCTTAGGCAAGAAACCCAACACCACTTCAGACAAATGATTCTCCAATCTCTTTTTAAAAACTTCCAGTGTTGGAGCAGCCACAACTTCTGGTAGCAAGTTGTTCCATGGATTAATTGTCCTCACTTTCCAGAAATTCCTCCCCAGTTCTAAGTTGCTTCTCTCCCTGATCAATTTCCACCCATTGCTTCTTGTCCTGCCTTCAGGGGCTTTGGAGAACAGCTTGACTCCCTCTTCTTTTGGGGCAGCCCCTGAGATATTGGAAGACTCCTATCTTGTCACCCCTAGTCCTTCTTTCATTGGACTAGACATATCCAGTTCCTGCAACCGTTCTTCCTATGTTTTAGCCTCCAGTCCCCTAATCCTTTTTGTGACTTCAGCATAGAGAATTGGATCTTAATAATCAGGTTTCTTTCCAGGAAAAGAGATTTCTCTGCTTCCTTTTGACCCTGTTTGTGAAGATAACAAGAATGGGGGAAAAACACAGATCAATAAGGGTGAGCTATCTTGACTGCAAAAATCGAGATATCCCCAAGATGGTAGAAGAATTGGAGGTCTCCATATCTCTTTGTTGGCATTTAGCAACAGTCCTCATTTTTTTATTCAATTGGAGGAGACCTTGGATTACTGTGCGATAGAAGATAGCTTTGTAGAGCAAATATAATAAGGTCAGGAAACGTTAAAAGTTTTGAAGTAAAATTTTCATTGTTCCCAGGCTTGGAAGGCATAGATAGATAGAGATGAGTATAAATCTGGTTCATTTTGCAGATTTGAAAATATGAACCTATTCCTTCCAGTCGAATGCTTGTTTAAATTTTTGAATGCATTGAGAAATCTTTCTCTATTTGTCTTTGGTGACTTTTGTTAATATAGAGAGCCTCGGTATACACAGCTTTGCATGATATGAACCATTTGAAAGACAAATATTCCTGGTTTGTCTTCTAAACGTAAATTTTCCCCAGTGTATGCTTTAAAAAGACTCGGGATCAGTTTTGCATTCTTCAAATGTAAATATTTCTAAGTTTTGCTTCTTTGCACAAAGCTTCTTCAAAACAACCTCTCTTTTTCAGTTCTATCCTTTGCATCGTGTTTGGCCTATTTTTGGTCTTTAAAAAATAACAATTGTTCCAGTTCATTCCTATAGAAATCCATGCTGGATTACTTTAACTTTGTTCAGCTTTACCATGTTGCTACCAGGTATGGAATAACAGAATTGAAAGGGACTTGGAGGTCTTCTAGTCTACCCCCCTGCTCAGGCAGGAAACCTTATGTGAGACAAATGATTGTCCTATCTTTTCTAAAATAAAACTTCCAGTGTTGGAGCATCCATAATTTCTGGAGGCCAGTTGTTCCATTGGTTAATTGTTCTCACTGTCAGGAAATTTCTCCTTGGTTTTAGGTTTCTTCTCTCCTTGATGAGTTTCCACCCACTGCTTCTTGTCCTGCCTTTTGGTGCTTTGGAGAATAGATTGACTCCTTCTTCTCTGGGGCAGCCCCTGAGATATCGAAAGTCTGCTATCATGTCACTCCAAGTCCTTATTTTCATTACATTATGTTCATCATCTTTGTTGCTCTTCTCTGCACTCTTTCTAGAGCAGAGGTCTTGAAACTTGGCAACTTTAAGACTTGTGTACTTCAACTCCCAGAATTCCCTAGCCAGAAGTCCACAAGTCTTAAAGTTGCCAAGTTTGGGGACCTCTGTTCTAGAGTCTCCACATCTTTTTGATCATCAATGTGGTGGGCAAAGTGTGATCTTGCCAAATAGCACTTTGTAAAGTGCTATTAACACTTCATGTGATTCTATCCCTCTGTTAAATGCAGCCTAGAACTGTCTTGGCTTTTTTGAATGATGGAATACAGGACATAGAATCTTAGGGCTGGAAGAGATCTCTGAGGTCATCTAGTCCAACCTTTTGGTCAAGGTAGGAGACCTTATATCATCCCGGTCAAATGGTTGTGGGACAAACGGTCAATGATCCCACCGGCTAATTGCATTTCCAGCTATTAAGAAAGGCTGTATCATTTTTAGTGAGTAATTTACTGAAGGAATAAATTACATTTTCTAGCCATGTGGGGTTTTCCTACTAAAAATACAGAAGAGGTTTATTACTGATTTTTCCCTCACACAGTTTGAACTGAAGCTTTTGTCATTAAAGTGGTCATCTGCCTCCAGCACATTTCTAGATTACTTTCCCCAATATAGCTGCCTTCACTTTAACTGGGCAGCTGGAATGACCTGAAGTCTTTGGGATGCCTGCTGGCAATAGATAATCTTGACATGCCCTCCTGATGTTCTCCGCTCATCCTTCCCAGAAATACCCTCCTGCCATCATGGGGCAGCACAGAAGACCTTGGTGGGGGAGAGAAGCAAAATACCAAAACACAGAATAATAGAGTTGGAAGGAAACCTACCAAACACTCATTCCTCTTCCTATTTTCCCTGCGATAGTCTGTGAGATGGGTTGAGCTAACAAAGAGGGACAGGCCCCAAAACCATCCAGTGGTTTTCATACCTAAGATGGGACTAGAACTCACCTAGTTTGGCCCAAAGTTACCCAGTCAGCATTCATCCCTAAGGCAGGACTAGAATGTATGTCTCTTAGTTTCTAGCCCAGCTCCTTAACTGTTAGCCTCAATGCTTGTTTTTCCATGCTCTGATGAATTCTGTATTAGATGCAGATTTGTATTGGATGATCTAACTTTATGTTTCTATGCTCTACGGCTTCCTTGCTTGAATTCCTATCCCACTTAAGGCCCTTTCACACTGGCCGATGGATGCAAAACGTTTCTAAAAAGGACACA
>BHFT01033919.1:0-68076 GCA_004320025.1 Laticauda laticaudata
AATACCCGAAGGAAGCTAAACAGCACACACACACACACACACATATATATATATATACAAACACACAAATATGTATGTGAAAGTCATAAATATATATTTCATCTAAAGTCTAATATTATTGTGTTTTAAGGTACAAGGATTTGTACATTGGTTATCTGATTTATATTTATCTCAGTACATTTAGAAGCATTATAAATATTTATTTGAATTTAATATAAACATATCTCCTAGCCATATGTTACAATTGTCAAATATTTAGCTTTTTCACACTACAGCTGGCATTATCCTAAATGCCAATAATACCTAGAGTTTATCCAGATACAAACATATATTCATATATAAAACGGTCCTTCCAGTAGGGGGATGTAGAATGCTAGTTTCAAATGTTGCAGAAGCTTTCTGACATAGAAAAAAAATTAGAAATTCAGCCATTTAATATGCCCAAAGACAAGGCGGCTGAGAGAAGAGCAGACAATGTGAAGAATTACAGTGCCTGTATGGCTGTAAAATGGTTTTTCTGCTTGCAGCCTGAATAAATTAGGGCACTGGAGATTGTGAAGCTAAATGGCTGACAAATCCCCAGAAAACATTCCAGAAAAGATTCTATGGATCTGTTTAAATAAAAAATTCATGCAATTAAAATTGACTTTGGAAAGCATGGGACAATATTTTGCCCGAAGTCATCAAGAATCAGTTTCTGCATACCATGCTGTGTAGCTTCTGATTATCAGAAGTGATCCCAAATGCAAAAAGCATTTGATTGAAGCTAGAATGCTTCAACGTAATGAAATTAGAACTCCAGCACATTTAAATCTGTGTTGGTTTGCAGCCACTTAGCTGTGCTTTCAAAAGCCGATCACAGCACAAAGAGAAATGCCGATCTATCAGAAAGCTGCTGATTAGAAGGGATCCTTTTGAAGAACTAAATCTGTCTTTCCCCCTCTACCCCTCCAAAAAATACCATAAAAACAAAAATCAGAGTTACTCACTGGGGGGAACACTGCCTGAAGCCCCTGTCACACTGCACCAATGGATGGAAAGAGGATGTAAAACGGAGAGAAACACTTGCCATCCATTGATTAAACACTCATGCATCCGTTCTGTACTCACTGCATACGTTTTGCTTCCTCTCCCATCTGTCCAGCATCCGTCTATTGACATTTCATCCGCTCAGAAAGTTTTGAGCTGCTCAAACTTTTTGACCGGAAATGTATCCAATTCGTCCTTCTGCAATCCGTGAGGCATCCGTTCTGCATCGTTACGCATCCGCTATATTCCAGCTAGGCAATCCGCTGCGCATCGCGCAACTCCATCCATTCAGCGGTAAACGATGCAGGGAGGAAGCGGAAACGGCTGCAGAACGGATGCAAATGGATGCCTAGCGGATGCAGAATGGAAACAAAGCAATGTAAAATGGAAAAAACGTTTGCAGAGGGGATCTATCTCGGATATTAGGATGTCTAGAGAATGCCTAGAGGATGCAAAAGGGACACCTATACTGCCCAAAAAGGGGGAGCAACTCATCTGGATCCCACTTTCAGAACAGCAGCCCTGTTGGTGCGGACCTCTGGCAGCCTTCATCTGCCTCTTCTCTTCCACAGCATCCAGTCATGTCCACCGTGATCATACAAAGTCCTTTTGGCAGCCACCATCATTCTGCAACAGTGCGAAGCCATCTACAGGCTCTGTGAGCTCTACTACGGGAAGAAAAAGAGGTGGCCAAGAAGCGTCTGGGTACGAAGATGGTTCACCAGAAGAGCAGAGGACAGATGTAAACAAGCTGATGGTGGAGCTCAGGAATTGAAAAAACTTGGCATTCCAGAACTTCATGAGGATGCCTCCAGCCATGTTTGACGAAGTTGTGCAGTGCCTGACACCCAGGTTGACCAAGGCAAACACCCAATTTCCGCCCAGCCTGGAACCTGGGCTCAAGGTGGCACTCACTCTGCTCCACCTGGCCTTCAGGGACCACCTACAGGAGCATGCAGTACGGCTGGAGGTCCACCCAACACCATCAGCATTGTGGGAGAGAGGTGTGCAGGCCATCATCGAAGAATACAAGGAGGTGCTCCTCCAGTGCCCTCTCACTGAAGAAGGATGGAAGAAAGTTGCAGAGCAGTGGTATCAGAGTGGAACTTCCCCACACACCGTTGGAGCCATCGATGGCAAGCACGTGCCTGCAAACACCAGCAACTCACGGTCCTCTTTATCACAACTACAAGGGCTTCTTCAGCATCATCCTCTTCACCATGGTCGATGCTGACTACAAGTTCATGTACATCGATGCTTCAGGCATGGCTCATCTTCAGATGCCCATGTATACAACGCAATGTGACCTCAAGGGTGGGCTGAACCGCAACCTCATCGTGGGCTTCCAGATCCAGAACCCCTGCCCAACAACACGCAAGATGTGCCCTACTTCATCGTGGGGGATGACGCCTTCTCCCTCACAACCTACCTCATGAGGCCCTACACCTCCAAATGCCACACCAGTGAAGAGAGGATCTTCAACTACAGGCTGTCCGGGCAAGCTGTGGGTGGAGAACGCCGTTTGCATCCTGGCAACAGGTTCCAGTACTTCTCACCACCATGCAGCATCGCCCAGAGATCGTGAGGAACATGTGTGAAGCTTGCTGGCATCCTGCACAATCTCATGCGCACCCCTACCCAGTGTTTGCAGAACAGGATCATGACCTCAACAGGCAATGGGACATGGAGCCTGGGGAATGGAGGCAAGGGGAAACCTGATAGACACTGAGGATGTGCAAGGCCCAACAGAGCCTCACATGAAGGGAAGAAGCAGCGCAACCTCCTGAAACACTGGTGCAACTCCCAGCTGAGCAGTGGAGTGGCAAGACAGGATGGTAGATGATTAATGATGCTTCCTTCAGCTGTCTCATCACACGGATGAGATTGTGCCATGTATGTTTGAGTGGCCCTACAATGAACAGGGCATTTAATAAAGAGTTGTGTTTATGTTGAAATGTGTGGATCAATGATTAGATTGTTATTGATAATAAAGGGGACATAGGTGTGGCACCTGGGAGGGTGAACCATACAGTCCCACTATGCTTGCACTGGAGGCTTATCTTTCCCACAGCTATTACCCATCCCAAAGGTATCCCTGCCCATCCCACTGCTATCTCAACCCATCCCACTGCTATCTTAACCCATCCACAAGCATGCAAAGGCTTAAACCATTGTCTAAAAGTTTCCAGCAAGACTTTATAAAAAAAAAAATGAAGCAAGTGTGTGAATCAAAATAAGACTTTATTAACAACAAGCTATAAGACAAAAATGAGTCTCTGGCACTCCTCTTGGTCGCTCAGTGTCAGGGGTGAAGGGTGCAGGTGCTGTGGAGGTGGCTGGTGCTGGAATGCTTGTTCATCAGCTCCTCCAGAAGCAGAAGCAGCGAAGCCCAGCCCCAGAAGAGCGAGCCCATGCTGCAGAACCCAGCAGAACCAGAGTGAGGGCCAGGGGTGGATGGTAGCCTTTCCCTCTTGCAAGGCTGGCAGCAGATGGCTGAGGCTTGCTGTGGCTTCCGCATGGTTGTGGGGTTGCTGGCTGGCAGGGAGGCTGGCAGGACAAGGCTGGCAGGAAGGCTGGCAGGGAGGCTGGCAGGGAGGCAGGCACCAAGGCTGGCAGGAAGGCTGCAGGGAGAAGGCCAGTCAGGAGCAGGCCAAGGCTGGCAGGAAGGCTTGCAGGCAGGCATGCATCAAGGCTGGCAGGCAGGCAGGCACTGAAGGCTAGTGAGGAAGGCTGGCAGGAAGGCTGGCAGGAAGGCTGGCAGGCAGGCATGCACCAAGGCTGGCAGGCAGACATGGAACCAAGGCTGGCAGGCAGGACATGACCCAAGGCTGGCAGGACATGGAAGGCCAAGGCTGGCAAGGCAGGCAGCAGGCTGGCAGAGACTGGCTGGCAGCAGGCTGGCAGGCAGGCAGACAGCAAGGCTGGCAGGGAGCTGGAGCAAGGCTTGCAGCAAGGCTGGCAGCAAGGCTTGCAGCAGGCATGCAGGCAGGGCAGGCAAGGCTGTCAATCTGTCCGGCAGCAGGTCTTTCCTCTGAATGGTGACCTGCTTCCGAGCTGCTTCCCTTATATGCGGGGCTTGACGCAATGCATCCTCCCACATGGCAATTAACGCTTGCATCCGTTAGGCTCTCCACTCTGCATCCGCTAGGCTTCGCTCTGCCATCCGCTTAATCCACTCGGCGTCCGCTCTGCATCCGTTGTATCCTTTCCGCGTCCGCTTTGCTGAGGTCCCCGGAAGCCTAGCGGATGTGCCATCCGCTCCCATCCGCTTCCATCCGCTGGGCTTCCGTTCCGCATCCGCTTTCAATCCGCTCTGCGTCCTCCCGCCCTCCGTTCCTTTCCGTGTTATCCGCTCCGGTTATGCAAATCTTCGCCCCTTCTGAGAGCAGATAACAACGGATGGAACATTTTTCTTGTCCGTTGTGTCCTTTTTACTAACGTTTTGCATCTGTTGGGCAGTGTGACAGGGCCTTAACAATTCAAAGTGAAATCTTGCTGTTACTTCTAATAAGGATTGTTTTGTCATCCATATGAGAATTAAATCACCCATTTCTATTTCTTCCCCTTTCTTTAGGGGGAGAGAATCAAGAACACATGAAGTATTAATGACACTTTATAATGGCATTATAATGACTTGGTAAGACCATACTTAGAATATTGCAACCATTTGGTTGTCATGATGTAAAAAAGATGTTAAGACTCTTGAAAGGATACAGAAAAGGCAACAAAGACAATTAGGGGACTGGAGGCTAAAACATATAAGGAATGGTTGCTGGAATTGGTATTTCTAGTTTAATGAAAAGAAGGACTAGAGGTGACATAATAGCAGTGTTTCAATTTCTAAAGGATTGCCATAAAGAAGAGGGAGTCAAGCTATTCTCCAAAGCACCAGAAGGCAGGTCAAGAAATAATGGATGGAAACTAATCAAGAGAGAAGCAACATAGGAGAAATTCCTGAAAATGAGAATAATTGGTCAATGGGACAACTGCCTCCAGTGGTTTGGGTACTCCAACACTGGTGCCCAGTTTTTAAGAAAGAGATTTGTCTGAAATGATTTAGAGTTTTCTTCCTGAGCAGCAGGTTAGACTAGAACAGGGGTCACACCTTTTGGACCTCAGGGACCACCAAACTCATATTTTAAATCCCAGGGACCACTAACCAGTTTATGGTGTGGCCTAATTTGTGGTCATGTGACTGGCTGGGCATGGCTTGTATGTAAATATTATATATATAAATATTGATTTTTTTAATTAAAAAGAGCAACTTTTACCCACATTCAGCAAAGAAGGCAGGCAAGATTGAGTTGCTCACAGAATCACAGATTCATTCAGAGATCTATCTATCTGCCATTGGCTAGCCTGTCACATAAAATTTGCTAGCAAACAAACTCACAAAATTAACTCACAACACACCATGTATGTAAATATTGACTTTTTTATAAAAAAGAGCAACTTTTACCCAAAATCAGGGAAAGCAGGCAGGCAGATTGAGTTGCTCACAGAATCATTCAATGATCTATCTATCTGCCATCTGCTCGCTCAGTCTCTCAAATTTGCTTGCCGTGAGTCTGCACTGAATAATTGAACCTTCAGTCCTAAGAGAGGTTCAGCTATGCTTAAAAGCAGAGCTGAAGATCTAAAGACTAGCTAGAAAGCAAGAAATCCAACATTTCCTGCTTCCCAGCTAATCTAAATCTCCCAGCACAGCAGAACAGCTGATTGTCAGAAAAAGGAAAAACAGCAATTTAGCAGACAAGTTTGCAGGGTAAGGAGTGAGTGGGCAGGGACAGTACCTGTAGGCCATATGGGTGGTGCAGCCTTGTGTTTTTGCACAGCCTGGATTAATTGCTTTGGGGAGGGTGCTCTGGGGGTGATATTTCTCTGCAACCCACCAAAATTTTCTTGCCTGGACTAGAAGACCTCCAACATTCCTTCCAAAACTATTATTCTGTTATTCTTTCTGGAAACTCCAGTAAAATTGGCCCCAAATGTATGTGTGTAAGTTTGCATGACTGCTAAATGCTTTGTGGTGAGATGGCTAGTAAACAAATTTAATAAATAAAAATAAAATAAATGTTGCCATAAAGCCTTAAATTCTGGTGAAGTCACTTCTGGATCAGATATGACTACAGGCCATGCTGGAAGGAGAATCAAACAGAAAGGTGATGATTAAAGAATTCCACTCTCTTGCAAACATGCCTGATCTAAAGCTGCTTCATATGACTGACTGAGAGCTGCCACAAAATTAAGATGCTTTGATTTCTTGTCTTCTCTAACAGAATTATCTGTTCAGTATTCACCTTTGTCTTCAGGAGAGTAGGAGTTATTTCCTGCAGTCACTTATTAGTCTTCTGTGAGTATTAAGGCAACCCAACAGTGCTGACTTCTAACTAATCCAACACAACTGCTGGATGTAAGGCTGCACAGAATCTCCTTAACTAGTTCTGTGTTGCTTTGAGGAGTCTCATCTTTTCAAAGCCTTCTTTTATTTCTTTGCCTCTCAATATTACATCCCTTTTCAATCTTTTGTAGGTACTCTTATCTTGTGCCAGATTCAGGAGGGGAGAGCAGATGCTATAATTGCACTAAAAGATACCTAAAAATGCTGATACTTTGATCATAAAAAAGCTGTAATAAGAAATGGCACTCATCATTAGAGGTCCTTAAGCTGCCTTTCCTGGCATTTCAAATGAAAAGACATTAACTCTGAACATCCTGAAATAACAAAAGAACCAGACAAGAAGAGATAGTTCGTTGTGCCTCAAAACCAAACAATTAAGACATGGTACCTATCTTTAAGGGACTAAGGATGCCTGATCAGCCTCTCCTTCCAGATGACTCACAACATTTCTCTATGATAATTGCTCCACAACAGACAAGCCCTGATTAGCTGCATGGTTGCTAGCATGCTCACTCTTCCTTTTACGCACGGGTGTCAAACCCACAGCATCACGTTGCTGTCACGTGATGTATCACACTGCTCTTATGCTCAAGAGCTGCACTGCCATGATTTGGGGAATTAGATGTAGGTAATTCTGCTCGGTTACCTTTTCAGCCAGGAAAAGGTATTACAAGTATTACTGGATTACAGTAGAGTTCCTCCTGCTCACATTATTGGATAGCTAAAACATAGCCTTACATTTGGGAAACAAGTGAAAGGACTCCATTAACAGTTGACAACCTTTGTGATCTGAAGGCTGCAAACAGTGTCAGAATGTATATCTATAACTGCAAAGGTCACGGGTAGATCTTCAAATGTATACACACATGTGAGCTCCCTTATGCATTCCCGAGTTTTGTGACACAGCTGAGATTGGTTGAGTAGAAGGCTAGAAACCCCCTGCCACTTCACAAGTTTCCTTCTTTCTGATTCATCAGAGAAGTGAAGCTACTAGTTTTCTAGAAACATCCTACAAAATGCTCTGCTTTTTAAATATGTATATAAAAATATTTTCACAGAGATAATTCTATTTCCATTTAAGTTTGCAGAAACAAGACCTTCTTTTAAAAAAGGAATCAGCTGCAAGTCTGGTAACTGAAGAAAAGCTTGGAAAATTGGGATGTATTGACAAGAGTTGCACCAAATTTGTCCACAAACTGGAGCTTTTCTTTAGCTTGCTGTTTGTACTGAAGGCAGCAATGAAATTCCTGTTGTTATTTCAGTTCATAATATGCAGTCTATCTGTTCAGTATTAATAATATTAACTATTCTTTTCCACCAAATAAATATGTTCAATTTAAAAGTTTATAAGCTATATCAAGGGGCTATTTTAAAATAGTTACTGGTTAATAAAACAAATCAGAAGATTAAAGGTTCAAAAATTTGCTTCTACAGTCATCATTGTTTAAAGGACAGCCAAATGATAGGCAGTGTTATCCTGGATCAATGAAGAGGGCTGTGAAGAGCAGGCTAGCAGAAAAGGATGTCCTCGTTAATAAATTAAGGTATAGTCTTATGATTTAATTGTCCATTGAATTATATCATAAAATATTTTATTGATTTCAACAAGGTTCCTTGGACTAGAAATTACTCATTTGGGGTCAGAGTTTCCTTGGAAACCAGGAACACATTAATTCTTGGTAGGGAAGTGTGAATAATGGGTCAGCAGTATCTATACAAAATGTAGCTTCACAGAATGTTTCCACATTTGCTTTCAAAGCTCTCTATATTTAATTTGTATCTGGGTTAGGGTACTTCAGTTCCCTGACATCCTATTATAGGTTATCTTGAACATCCATTGGTGGGGGGAAAAAAACCCTCAGTCCTTCAAACTCTTTTCTTCAATAAATTTATAATGAATGCTTATTGTGATTTGAGAGTGTGTTTGTGTTTGAGTGTATATATGCTTTTGTATACAGGGATGCCATGCTGAGGCTAAGAATCTGAAGTGCTGCACTGTACTATTAACCTACTATCCAAGTGTGCTGTGAACTAAAAATTGGACAGCCTAAAGGATGGAAAAGAAGGAATGCTTATTAATAAAGTTGTTGAATAGCGCTGTGCTAAAAGCCAAGCCTTAGAGGACCCCACAAAATCAGGTTCTAGTGACATCTAGCCTACATTTGTCTTTCTTAGTCACAAACATATCATGAGAAACCTTGACAAATATATAACAAAAAATGAAAGGTATACTACAGCGGAGCATTCCCTTGATCTATGAAGCTAGTCATTCTATCATCAAAATGTAGGTTGGTATTAGACTTGTACAAATAAGTTCTGATTTGATTCATATTGGTGAACTGAGTTCTGAAGAGGCATAATTTGAGTTTCTGATTAAGGCTTGAGAACAATACTATTTGATTTATGCTGCTTTGAGATTTCAAATTCAATTGAAAACAAATATCCATCCATAGAATCTATCTTTGCATGCCAGGAGCACACATTCATCATCAAAATGGATTTCTTGAATGACTGATGGGGGCACTTTGTCTGGGTGTGCAAGTAGTGAAGGTCAAAGAGAGAGCCATCTAATTGGTACTTGAGTATACTTTGGCAGTTGAGACTACATACAAACAAAGAACAGATTGAGCAAGACAAGGGCTAGTACACAACCCTGTTTTACTCCATTGGAAATGGCAAATGAAACTGGCAACGTGTCAGTGTTGTAAAAAACCTGTCCTATCATTTTGTCATGGAGTAGCTGAATCAATTTCATATCTTTCTTTGGGGATCCATAATGTCTCAGGATGATCCAGAGAATTTCCTTATTTACAGTGTCAAATGCTTTTGTTGGGTCAATGAAGAGAGTGTAAAGAGACTTGTTCTGTCCTATGCACTTCTCCTGGACTTGATTCCCAGGAACATCATATCTGCTTTATTCTGTTTTATAATAACCAAAGCTGAGTGTGTTAAAGAGTTACGGGTATGGGAGAAAGCTCCATGGATTCTCTTACCCCCTTTTTTTACTTAATGGACATTCCAAGACAATCAGGAGGCGATATTCATTTGTTATTAAGTGAATAGGCCTTGGGAACCAAGATAAAAAATCCTCTTTGACAAGAATCATAAAGAATTCTGACTTTCAACTTCATTCCTGCACCTGTACCATTCATAGTTAAGAGGAGATTTTTCCCAAGACCTTCCCAGTTTAGTCTGGGTTATTTATATTTTTATATGTGAATATGTTAGATCAATGACCTAATTATAAAGTTTAAACTCTTAGTTGTGTGTTAGAATTTCAAGGACTGGTTCACTCCAGTGTATACAGTACATATAAAGTAGAATGTTACACAAGTTATGGTGCTGGGAATATTTTTCAAAACTCATGTCCAATTCCCAGAGACTGACTGGACAAATCCCTGCACTTTGCTTGGCAAGTTTTTAAAAGTGATTTGCCCTTGCCTCCTTCCTAAAGCTGCTAGAAAGCAACTAGACCAAAGTCAACCATCTGTCTTTGTGTCTAAAATAGGACTAGAACTCACAGTCATCCGGTTTCTAGCCCAGCATAGTAATCACTACATTAAATTGGCTCTAGCATCCAATTATCATTGTCCTAATGGGTGGAATAGGATTGTGTTGTTTGTTGTATAGAGAGATAATTTGCAGTATTGTATTCTTTTTATCATTTTGGCAGTATTTATGTAGCCTAGGTGCAAGCAAGCATGCCTTCATATTGCATCTGGACAAATTCCTCAATAAAATCATTTTACAACCAGAAAAAAAGCCTGTTTACCTTATAATCTTCCAGTGGCAGAATATATTTAGGAATGTTGCTATTTTTCAGATTCTTGAAATATCTTGAAATACAGATAATATTTGATGACAGATAATACTCAATGAATCCCAGAACCTAAAAAGTGTTTGCAGACATTATTGTGTACATTGGGTTTGTGTGCAATTTTTGTAGCGAAACTAGTTTTTGGGCCATCCTCTATGGCTATCAGAAGTGCCTAAGTACCCACTTTTCAGTCTCATTTAATTCTTGGACTGTCTTAACTTTTGTACATTAACTCCTCTTCAACATTTAAGTGAATAACATTTTATGTAAAATACATAATTCCTTTGTAATTCAAACTGTCATTAAGCCTGATTATTCCACTACGTTATTAGCTTAGTCAGATACAGAAAGGAAAAACACATTGTCCTTGACAAGAAAGGGAGAGAGAGTGAAGAAGAGATTGCATAAGAAAAGGCAGTATTAATTTCACTTCTGCTTGTCTGTATTTATCATTGTCATGTCCTGCATTTTGTTGAAGTTACTCTCACTGTTTTTTTTTTCCTGCAACTAAGGGCATTATATGGTCTATCCTCTATGGAGCCAATCTGCATCTGATGTTGTTATAGTAACTATAGCTTGCACAGGGAGGCAAAGAAAAGGCAGGTTTGAAGAAATGAAAATGCATACAGTAACCTTTCATTGTCACAAGTTCAATTGGGGACAATGAGTTTGGGGTGGATATTTCACCCGGACAGTGAAGGCTAATGAAGAAGAATTTTATTTAGTCTTTTTGCTAAATCTTTGACATTTGCATGTGTATTCCAGAAGATAAATAGGAGGATTGAGGTGACTATCTGTTCTGATTCAAATTGGGATGGAAAGATTGGATGCCTTGACACTTTTTGGCCAATTTTTATGATTTTTCTTCCTTATTTTTAATCTATGACATCTCATAGGGTGATGATAGCAGGTGGGTTGTAATAGAGCCCCATCTGTTTATTTATCTAAGGTAACAATCATACGCATATTTGCCTGGGAACATATCTCTTTTAATATAATGAATTACTTTGAAGTAAACATGCAGAAGGCTTAACCTTCCTCCCTCCCTTCCTTCCTTGTTCTATCACAGTTGCCTTCCACACAAATAAACCATTCTGTGTAATACAAATGGCAAAAGAAAAAGTAGATATCTAAATATCATTCACTATGTGGATAACCCACCTTTTTATCAGTTTTCATGGCTACCTAGACACTGGAAGGGTTTTTTTCCTCCTCCCCATAAAAGCCCTCTACTGTCTGAATATGAACTTCTTATGTATTTACAAAACTGAGGGGCAAAACATCAAAATAAATTACATATTCAATTTGCCAGTGATAGATTTTCTGACATAGGCATAGCTAGCATTTGGCAGTAATTACACCGCTATAGACTGTCTGAATGAAGGATCCAGCAAGCATAAACAAGATAATGTTTGGCTGAGTGACTCAGATTCAAGTCTTTGCCCTGAAGAATGGAGTGTCTAAGATTTTGATCTTACAACTTACTCTTGCACCAGACTGCTTAGTATGGCATGTGACAGATTGTATTTGTACATGACGTTCTTATAGAAAAATAAGGAAATTGACAAGAATAGAAGGGTTTTCTTTCTGCCAGGACTTGCTGGAGCCAATTTCTGCCATCTGCTTTCACTGCCAAGGCTTGTCCTAATAAAAAATGAAGTAAGAATGGATGAAAGGACCTTTGAGCAATTAAGTATATATATATATAATAAAGTTTTCTTTTTCACGGGTACTTACATGTATGGCTGTTCAGGCGTTCCTTCGGTATTATCCCACGTCATTGTAGTTGTGCTCTTTAAAGCTTGTAGCAACGTTTCAGCAGAATCTCATCTGCCCTATGTCATCAGGCTTCGTATTGAGTTTGTATTGCTGGGTCAGTGTCTCACAGCATTGTTTTAAATTTGAGGCTAGCCATTATTGTGGCAGCGATGGTTTTTTATACATCCTATTGTTGGGAGTCTTGTCTGTTTTATCGGCGTCTTGGAGTGTGCTGTATTGGTGTTTTCTGTTTCTTCTGTCTGTTTTGTTGGGCTTTGATGTGGGGCTGGCAACATTGGGCTTCCTGTTTGATTGGATTTCATCAGCTTGGCTTCAGGTAAAAAGGATGGCTATCATCTATTAGGAAGCTAGGTTTATCTTGGTGCCTCATTGTGGGGTACTGGTTTGACTGGAAGATCAGGGGGAGTCTGTGCCCAGGTGTTCCTTGGCTTGTGTGTGAAGATCTTTTCTATTTGAGAGTGCAGGCTTCAAAATATGGCCAGTCTCGGTTTGGGAATCATCTCTTCTATTCATGCTTTCAAGTTTTGTTTTCAAACTCTATGGCCTCTAATATTCTGTGGCTGGGGTTTTTCTTAGTGGCTGAGGGTTTTGGTGCCATTGAGTTGATTTGTGACACTTGGCTTTCATGTGTTGACTAGGAGGAGGGTGTGTTCTAGCTTTTTACTGAATTTTTGTGTCATCCAGGCGGGTACTTTTCTTCATTGGTTTCTGTCAATGTATGCGCTGGCATGAAGCACAGGGACTTCGTATATGTCCTGGTTTTCCAGCGTTCAATTTTACTTTGGGTTTCTAAGGATGGCTGTGCTATTTTTTTTTGTTCTGTTTTGAGCAGTCTTGATGTGATGCCTGTGTAGTATCTACTGATTTGTCTGTAGTACTCTTATGTAGGGCAGACAGCTGTTCCATAGGCTGTTTATCTTCTAGGTCTCTTTTATGTCTTGGTGTTTTTTGTGGTCAAGCGGCTTGATTTTGTCTTTTGTGTAACCGTTGGCTGTTCAATACTTTATTGCCATTAGACATTGAAAAAAGACCTGAAAGCAACCCATATCAATTTGAAATAGAAGACGATGATTAAACCAGGACTGGCAATCATTTTGGAAGCTGCACTCTCAAATTAAAAAGATCTCCACACCACAATCCAGGCCAAAAAACACCTAGGCACAAACAGACTCCCTCTGTACCTCCAGCTTCAAACACCCTCCCAGCCAGCACCCAGATGAAACCTGGCTTCCTATAGATAAAGCATCCTTTCACAGTGAAGCAGCTTCACTGAAAGCTCCAGTGCAGGAGCAGATGTGTTGCCAGCAATCAAAGCCACAAACCAGGCAGAAGAACCAGAAACACCAATTCAAACAAACTCCAAGTCCAATAAACACAGACCAAGCTCCAACCAATCAGATGTAGAAAAAACCATCCTGCCACAATAATTAGCTAGCCTCAATTTAATAACCAACGCTGATTGAGACCCTGACCCACATACAAACTCTTACAGAACCTGATGATGGCAGATTGAGATTTCTGCTGTAAACTGTGCTACAACTTTAAAGCACTACAAAATGACTGGATAGATACCTGAAGAAGCTGAACAGCCACACCACACACACCACACACACACACATCTATATATATATATGTTTTTTTAAGCTTCTCGGCAGATACATTTGTGCTCTTTAGCTTCCTTCGGGTATTATCCCACGTCATGTAGTTCTTGTTGAACAGTTGTAGCAACGTTTCACGCAGAATCTCATCTCCTACATCAGGCTTCTGCATGCGAGTGTGTCTCACATGTTACCTCAAATGTGAAACAGATGGAACTGTGAGAACACACTTCCCAACAAAGCCTTGATGATGCAGATGAATTCTGCTAAACGTCTCCCACCCCCCTTGCCTACAACTTTAACAAACTACAATGACGTGGATAATACCCGAGGAAGCTAAACACAGACATAGATCCTTTCTATATATATTCACCATTGATGAAAGAAGAGATTCTTTAGAATAATTTAATGGAAGGTTTGGCCCTGAAAAGATAAATGTGAAACTGGGAGATATATATTGTAATGTGGTATTTGTTAGGAATATGGATCAGAAAACTAGATGCAGATACCTAGTCTGCTGTTCTCAGTTGGATAGGAAGATATCCTACACAATTTATGTTGTTCTTTCCTAAGAGCCTTTGGCAAAACCTCAGGATCTATGACCATCAATTCTCCTTAAGCCTGTTTGTAAAACTTTAACTTTCTGATTACCAGGAATATTGCATTCTACTGCTTTTAGAGTGAAACAATCGATGTGCAAATTGGTAGCTTCTTCCCAAATATAATATATGGATAAACTTTAAGGTACTAATGTAATTCTTGGATAAACTTTCCTAACACTGGAGTCGTAGTAACTATCTGAAGTTTTTTCTCTTGTACTTTTTAGAAATATATATCAGCACTTTGTATCATTACACATGTATCATTCTTTGAAATTCAGTTAATCAACTTTTGAACATTGCCCTAAAATGGTATCACTTAGTATAAAGAATACAATTGAATTATACATGTGATATTTCACAGCAAGAACCACTTCAGTTTCTGATTTCATCAACCAATTATGGGCAGAGATGAGAGGCTGGCAGTTTTTACTTATTGGATAATGCTTTTTCATTTGACTCCTACAAAGCAATTATAAGATTGATAGACTAAGAATGTCATAGCTTTTAATGGGGACTGCAAGCTATAGGTATCTTGACTTGGAATTAAGTTCATTTATGGTTTATTTCTGAGTAAACAAATGTTGGATCAGGCTACATCTGTATCATATTTTGGATGCAAGGGACTGGTTTTCTGGAGGGTGGATTTTCCTGTAGACTGCCTGGGGGGGGCACGTTGTTCTGTGCACTGACTGGATCCTGCATGTGTGTGTGGATGAGGCTTTGCTCATACAGGAGATATGTAGATTAAGTAGATAGAAATCAGCTGTAAAAATACAGATAATGTTTTTGTATTTGTCTTCCATCATCTAACAGTCTCCGAAAGATGTGCTAGTCCTAATGTTATGTAATAATAGTAATATCAATCTACATACTACTTAGACATATTTTAGGTTACATTAGTATTTGCAAAGTCATTTGCTTCACAAACCTTATTGTAGTATAAGTACTCAGAATGGTTCAGAGACAGATGTTTTTAAATCCATGTCAATAAATAAATATATCTTCCTGGTATACCTTCAGTAGGTAAATGAATTGTGACAAGTGCAATATGTTTGTAAATGAGAAAAAATGATTAGATGCAACTGCATCTAATTTTTAATTTTCCTTGATGTATATACTTGATAAATATACTTGATGTATATACTTGATGTATATACTTGTATAAAAATTTTAATTTTCCTTGATGTATATACTTGACTGTCATAAGACTGTGTTACAAAATTGTAACAGCTTATTTATATAATAATGCACAAGAAGCTTTTAATAATGATTTGAATAAAGGAAATTGTTGGAAATTTCTACCCTAAAATCACAGTTCAAGGTAAGGTTCTTTAAAGAAATCTGAAGAGGGTTTTTGGCAAAGAATTTAAAGGGGATTCCTGAAGTTCTATACAAGGTAAGTTTGGACCTCTTTGTTTGGGATGCATAATTGGCAAGGAATCATTTAAATAATTCTAGTGACATCTCTTAGAGGAATTTCATCTATTCAGAAATAATATAAATCCAAACAACAATGTTTTACCAGTTAATCAAATATATATATAAACCAGTGTAGTTAGTTAACCAGTGTATCAGCAGTGAACAAAATACATTTTTAGAATAGAATAGATCAGAATAGAATAGAATAGAATAGAACAGAACAGAATAGAATTCTTTACTGGCCAATCAATTATTTATTGATTGGACAATATTGATTGGACACACAAGGAATTTGACTCCAGTGCAGAAGCTCTCGTTGTACACATAAATAACAAGTGGTTATTATAACCAATCAGCACAAGCTTTCAAGCAAGAAGGAGTTATCTTATCTGGGCCTGGTGCTTTCCCATGCATTTGTCTCTGAAATTGATCTTGTATATCTTTTTCTTTTGATTTTCTCTTTCTTTTGATTTGTGATCACCAGAGGTGGAGGGCCCAAAGGGATGGGGTGAGTTGTAGGAGGCTTCATTGTATATGAGATGGAAATGGTGGCAATAGTTGACAGTAGTTTCCTCTCAAACCTACAATAAAACACATTCAGATCATCTGCCAGTTGTTGATTCCCTTCAGCATGGAAAGGAGGCTTGCTGTAACCAGCAATAGTTTTAAGAAAGCAAAATATATATGCATATGTTAAAATGTCTATATTGTAATACCTATATATTGGTGCAGTGATTAAGGTATCAGGTTAGAAATCATATTGTGAGTTCTGGTCCATTGTAGGTATAAAGCCAGCTGGGTGGTTTTGGATGAGTCACCTTTTCTCCTAGAAAAGAGGCAATGACAAACCACTTTCTTGTCAAGAAAGCTGCAGAGACTTGTCCAAGCAATGTCTGAGAATTGGACAGGATTAAATATATATGTATTTATAAAATATCCCACTTTATTCACTACTAACTGATCTCCCTCAAGAAGAATCTGAATAGATCTGAAAAACATACAGTCTGTGCAATCAAATAAAACAACAGTAAAACAAAAGTTCACTCATGCTGTTT
This sequence comes from Laticauda laticaudata, assembly GCA_004320025.1. Lineage (NCBI taxonomy): Eukaryota > Metazoa > Chordata > Lepidosauria > Squamata > Elapidae > Laticauda > Laticauda laticaudata. The sequence continues at coordinate 16,701 of BHFT01033919.1, forward strand.
GGTAGCTGGGACCTAAAGAGAGTTAACTGCTAGTTCAGAAGACAATCCGCTACATGAAAATCAGTAGGCAGTGATTATCTGTCTGCATCTCCTATTTTAATTGTCATGTGTGAACAATTAGTGAGGGAATTCTGGGTTGTAAGTCTGATTTTTCATTATAGGTGTAACCTGAAACTCAATAATCGCTAAGTAAAGCAATCATGATAAACTATGATTTGATGGTATGAATGATGCAGTCGGTATATGAATCAGAATTGGAAAAAAGAGCAGGAATCATAGTTCTTATGATGGTGAATCAGCGAGAGATATCCATTACATTTGGATGTTAGGAGACCACCACAGATTTTAAAAAAATAATTGGATTGTGCAAAAGCCAGAAAATGGTTCATGCCAGATTTTTGACAATTCTTATCATTTAAAGTCACTGTTAAAGGAAGAGGTTGATAGGAAAAAGCATCCTGGTTGACTTCTAGCAACATAGATCATCATCTTCTTTTAATGACACCATGATCTCTTGAGGGGTGGAGTCTGCGCAACTGAATGGAGCTGAGTGTTTACTGGCTGGATGCCCTTTCTGTGTGGCGAGAGAGGAATATCTGCCTCTACCTAGGAATGAACTCACAGCCTCCTGTAACATAAATGCAAATAAATAAATAACTTTATTCTTACAACAGCATATTGGAAATATACAGTACTATCTCTCAATCAGATGAGGAGCATTACCCAATCTAATGATTCTATAGTATCCCTTATTCTTTGTAGAGGTAATGTTGTGGCTAGATACATTGCTTGATTCTGAGTTATGTTTGTAGGATATATTTTATTCAAAAGATATTCAGTGTGAAGTGGCTAAGACTGTAAAAGGGAACCATAGCTATCACATAGAGTAATCTTTGACATGCCTATCTGATACCATTGTCCATTTCTACCATCCTGATGATTAATGGGATGATAGATGCTGTAGTCATATCACCCTTATATCAGGGGTGGGATTCAAATTTTTTAACAACTGGCTCTTTGGGCATAGTTTAGTTTGTGGGTGTGGCTTGGTGGTCATGTGACTGGTGGACATGGCTTGGTGGTCATGTTATTGGCTGGGCATGCCCAACTCAATATCACTCACATCGAGGCACGCATCTCCTTGCCTGGCCTCTCATGACTGTGGGGGTGCTGCAACAGTCATAAATGTGAAAAATGGTCATAAGTCACTTTTTTCACTGCCATTGTAACTTTAAATGGTCACTCCACACAAGCAAAGTACCAGCAAAGGAGGGGAAAAAACTCCAGAGATGTTCCTGAGACAGGAAGTCTAATCCTGCCAAGAATGTAATAAGGGTTAACAGAGAGGCAGTTTCTGTAAGCAACACCAGAATATTTCCTTCCTGCCTTCCTTACAGGATTAGGCCAGTAATTTCTTCTAACAACCTGTTCTCCGAACTGCTTAGAATGTTAACAACCGTTTCTCGCGAATAGGTGCAAACTGGTAGAATCCCATCCCTGCTTACATCCAGTGCCACAGGCTGATTAAACTCCATTTGAGCATAAAAACATTATATAGGTAGTCCTTGTTTAGATTAGATCGCCTAGTTGATCAACTGTTCACTCACATTCATGAGGAGCATGAAAAAGTACTTTTATGACCTATGTTCACAGTTATGATTTTTCATAGGTCTGTAAAGCAAAAGAAAGCCAAAATAAGAAGCACACTCATGGTTTCACTTAGTGGTACTTAATCACTGAGTTGTTGGTTTCAGTTGTACTTGCTAAATAAGAACTCTTTATACTATTGTATATTTCCAATGAAGGTTGTGTTGTATAATACTCAAATGTTTCTTACTTTATCTTCCAATTGTTTAAATGATTCAGTTTGATTTATCTTTTTTTGTCAGAAAGGCAATCATCTAGTCATAAACATATGACTTAAACGATGCCCACACTGTACAATTTTTTACATTTGCAAAATTCGTATTTTGGAAAACAACAGCAGTCTCCTGAAACACTTGTTTCATCTACTTTATAAAATGTGAACCTTTTAATATTTAAATACCATATTGTAATAACAATATTTTCCTTTTTTTAAATAGTTTTTTATTTTTAAACACAAACATACACATACAAAAACTTAAAAACATGAAATCCTCTTCCATTTTATACACATGCAGTGTGTCAGTTGGTTACATATCTTTTGTGCTATCCTTCTGTAGTCATTTACTCACAACTTATATCAGTCTTCACATTGTCAAACTAACATGTTTATTTATTTATTAACTGATATTTATCAGTTATTAATCATCCATGACTAAACTATTTATTCCATTGTTTTATATGAGATGTTCCAAGTTTTTATCCAACCATTGATAAAACTAATCCCATATCATATAAAATTGCTTATCTTCTTGTTCTCTAATTTCAAATGTCAGTTTACTCATTTCAGCACAGTCCATAATTTTTTTGATAACTTCCTCCTGCATTAAAAAAGTGATAATGGAAGTGAACAATGAATGGTCACAGTCTGTAAAATTGTAATCAATTCAAAATTGGAGACCTAATTTGTGATTTCTGAAATTCCCAAGAACTGGGGTGAATATAAACCTGAAAAGTTCTCAGAGACAGAAGAGGTTTTCTGAATTATAAGACTAGAGTGTAGGAGGAAAATTCATTCTCTGACAATATCAGAATAACAGAGTTAGAAGGGATGTTGAAGGTCTTCTAGTCCAATCTTCTGCTCAGGCAGAAAGCCCTGTACCATTTCAGACAAACGGCTGCCCAGACTCTTCTTAAAAACTTCCATTGTGGGAGCATCCACAACCTCTGGAGGCAATTGTTCCATTGGTTAATTGTTCCCACTTTCAGGAAATTTCTCCTTAGTTTTAGGTTGGCTCTTTCCTTGATTAGTTTCCATCCATTCTTTCTTGTCTTGCCTTCTGGTGCTTTAGAAAATAGGTTGACTCTCTCTACTTGGTGGCAACCCCATAGATACTGGAATACTGCTATCATGCAGTCCTTTTTTCCATTAAACTAGACATACCAATTCCTCCAACCATTCTTTATATGTTTTAGCCTCCAGTGTCCTGATCATCTTTGTTGTTCTTCTCTGCACTCTTTCTAAAATCTCAACATCTTTTTTATATTGTGGCGACCAAAACTGAATGTATCTTAGGATCCATATGTCACTACAGCGGTTGAAAAGACAAAATAAATAAAGTTATATATTTGTCCAACGCAACTGTCCAAAATTAAGAAAAAACCTCAAAAACTGAAGAAGGAATTACAACTGTAGAACCATTTCTCAATGTCATGAAAAACTGAAATTCAGAATGGTGTCAGATATGAGCAGTGGTTGTTTGTGAGATCAGAAACAGTGGTGGGGACAGCTGAATGTACAAAGAAAGCATTGGTCTGGAGTCAGTTCTTTAGTCATTGGCAGCAGCCAAGTATTGAAAAAGATAGGGGATGCTAAAAGTACAGAAAGATAAAACAGATATTTCTCTCAAGGGGATTGAAAATCAATATCATATAAAGCAGTTCCTGTCCTGCCACAATCACTACTGATTCATTATTGATTAGTCACAGATAACTGCCTGACTGATTATAATGGCTTGATAAGCAACTGTTGGCTGAGTTCAGCCCTTTGTCCTCTTAGACAAACTTTTCAATCTTTTCAGAGAGGATGGGAAATTGGCATGATTGTAATTCTCTTGAGACTAATTAATTATATACTGTACAAGTTTGTGAATTTCAGTATCAGTGAATTGGTGTGTGAATGAGTTGATGATGGCAGGTGCTGTGAAATGCATGGGCTTACAAGTATTCTACAAAATTAAGGCTTGGTTGATATCGTCTTGAATTTTCAAATACTGATTTGGTAACATCTAATCACAAACACAGATACTGGAAACTATGTCTGATTTTTTTTTCTTTCTCTGGAAGTTCTTCTTAACCATCGCATTACAATTAATTCTTCACATTTCCTGGTGTATTAAAAATGTAAATTCTAATGATCCTTCCTTAATTCAATACACATCAATTAGATTTCATGATGTACTATGAAAACATTCTTGACAGAACACTGAAATAAGTAAATTCTATCATAATAGTCAAGTTCATATGAGTTTGTTTCAGCAGAACACTTGAAGCAAATCTTGATAAGTTGACAAGACACCTGGGATCTGATATAATAAGTCAGTTCTTATTGATTGGTTGGATTATACAAGTAAGGCAAATCTGGGAATCAAAACATCATATAAACTGCAATTTTTGGTCATATGGCCATACACAAAAAACCTATTGAGTATAAGATCTCTTAACAACAGTTTAGAATTAAAAAATATAAACACCATATTCATATTCTGAGTGTCAGGCTTCAAAGGTCTCACTGACCAGTTCTATGATGGGAAGCCTGACACATTAACCTGAAAAAGACAAAGTCTGCTGCTCCTGTTGTTGCCGCTCCTGCTCGATGTCCATGGAACTGACATCCCATTATGGGCACCACCGCTTGACAGGAACTGGTGTGGGGGGTAGACAGTCTTAGGTTAAAGTTTTTGGGGTTTGGGTGAAAAACCACAGAGTCAGGTAGAGTATTCCAGATTTGACCACTCTGTTGCTTAAGTCATATTTCCTGCAATCAAGTTTGGTGCGATTAACCTTGTGTTTGTATCTGTTGTTTGCTCTAGTGTTGTTATGGTTGAAGCTGAAGTATTCATTGACAGGTAGGACGTTACAATGTATGATTTTATATACCATACTTAGATTGGACCGAAGGTGGCATAGTTCTAGGTTTTCTAGGTCTATCATTTCGAATCTGGTGGCATAAGATATTCTGCAATGAGTAGAGGAGTGGAGGACTCTTCTTATGAAATATTTCTGGACTTTCTCAACTGTGTTAATATCAGATACGTAATGTGGTTTCCAGACTGATGAGCTGTATTCGAGTNTTTCTCAACTGTGTTAATATCAGATACGTAATGTGGTTTCCAGACTGATGAGCTGTATTCGAGTATTGGTCTAGCAAGTGTTTTGTATGCTCTAGTTATTAATGTAATATTACAGAGAAAAAAAGGAATCCCATCCAGTAGAAAATTGGCAGAATTGTTTATACAACATATATACCAGTTACATGGAGTGCCTCGAAAAATTATATTGGATAGGGGAGTATAGTCCACATCAAAATTCTGATGAGAATTTATACATCTGATTGGATCAACACAAGGATTAAGTACAATTTATCATCCAGCTTATCATGGGGTTTCTGAAAGAACTAATGCTACCATTGAACAGTACTTCCATTGTTATGTTAATTATCAACAAAGTAATTGGGTAGACTTACTACCATATGCTGAGATAGTGTATAACAATACTGCACATAGCAGTACTGGATATTCCCCTTTCCAGATAGTGAGTGGTATGGAATTTGTACCTATACCAGAATGAAAACAAAGGAAAAGAACAAGAATCAGAAACTGCTACTACATGGGCAAATAATATAAACAAACAATGGGACTCAGTCCGATTCACATTGAAAAAAGCACAAGAAGCATATAAAACTCAGGTAGATAAGAAACAATCTGCACAAATACAATATAACACTGGGGACTGGGTATATTTATCAACTGAATATATACAACTAGGCTGGCCAGTAAAAAACTAGGACCAAAATATATAGGACTATTCCCAGTGAGACAAATTATTAATCTGGTTACTGTCAGCTCCTGTTGTTGCTGCTCCTGCTAAATGTCCGTGGAACTGACATCGCATTAATGAGCACCACCACCTGACAGGAACTGGTGTGGGGGTTTTACTGCTCCTGTCCAGTGCAGCTCGGCACAGTAGCTCAATGGAACGGAACAGTTGATGAAGGAAGGCTATCAGGGGTTTTGGAATTTTAAGCTGATCAGAGCCTTAGTTTTGCTGTGTGTTTGCACAATAGATGCACATGGACTGATGGGAGGAGTAATCGATATGTGGGATGGACTGAAGCAGGCTTGATTAGCGTTGGAAAGTTAGCTGTGTTTAGCATTGAGGGGTGGAGACGAGTAGAATTAATGGGGAGGGTAGATGTTAGCAGAAAGGGGTGGGACAGGGTAATAAAGAGTGCTGAGAAGCAGATGCTCTCAGCACTGGGTTAATTCGGGTTCACCAATTGTTGCTGTGTTGGAAGAAACAGATTATAATAAATGCAATATTTCTCAACAAACTGTAAGTAAAGTAGTTTATTATTGAAGTTTCTACGAGTTCCAATGGAGGCTAACATTGAGTATGAAATACAATTCAGCATGTATTTAATGATGCATTCTTAAGTAATATTATTTAAAATAAACTTCCTTGCATTATTTAGGTAGATTGAGGCTATAATTGTATGTACAAAAATTCCCACCAAAAATAAAGATGTTAGCCCTGCAGGCTGGCAATACTGTCATCCAATAAATCTAGAAGCATCACTCAGCTAAGATTATTTCAAGGCTACCAGATGTAGTATGCTATAAATTCATGGTCTGTATTTCCATGCTTTTGAACACATGGAATAGAAAGTTGATATCCAGGAAATCTAAAGGATCCCACATTGAGCAAAGTTCACCTAATTTTTAATAGAGCTTGGTTTTGCAGGGATAAATATTGCGTTCTTCATTTAGGTATGAGCAAGAGGTCTGGATAGATATCAGAAAAACGGGCCTTATAAAATAAAACCTAACTTTTGTATAGTTATCAAATATAGCCAAAGAAATCAGTACTACAGGAAAACTTCCGGTTGCAAGGCTTCAGCGGCGGCAGGAATTTGCGATCGTGCGCGGTTCCTGCTGTGCTCGCTGCTGAGGTACCCCTGATCCAGCTAGATTTGGAGGGTATGGTTACCCCGTAGAGGTAACCGAAGACAGGGGAGATCCGGGCAGGGATCTGGGGGAATCGCAATCCCCCTCCTCAGCTGGTTTAACTCCCTTTTCCCAAGGTGGTGGAGCAGCGGTCAGTAATGGCCACCACAAAGAAGCTTTCAGCCAGACAAGATTGTGCAGGAGGAAGTTTGAAGAAGTGAACACTTTTGGCTGAATCGGGACAATAAGTTACATCTTTATTCTGGAGGTTCACACTTTTCAAAGATACATTGTTTCCTAACAAGATCGTTAAAAGCGGCAGAGAACAAGTCAAAGGGAAAGTTTTTTTCTTCTTCTCACTCTCCTTCCCTACAGAGATAGCAGATGGAATCGGAAAAATCCTGCTTTGGCATAGACGGTAATTATTAAGCCAAGGGGTATATTAAGTATTGCTGAACATTCTGGACTAAACACCAATAAATTTTCTTTTTTTTATTGCTATACATGGGAAGGGATGAGGCAAGAATATATATTCAGATTTTGTTGGAGGAGACAGCTTGACTTTTAAAATCCAGAGATAATGGCAATAAGACTTTTTAAAAAATTACTGTGAACTGTGTATATTAAATTTCACCCTAGAAAAGAATAGTACAAAAAAGTAAGAAAGTCCTAAATGAAACAGTTTGTGCCTGATGTGGATGCCTTTGTGACTTTGGGACTCTTGGAACTCATTTTTTGAAGACTAAACATCATTTGCGTGTTGTTTTTTTTTTTTAAAAAAAACTTACAATGGCATTATCTGCTTGAAGAATTGAAATAGAATATAAAAGTTAAAAAAAGAGGGAACAAGAAGGCAAGGGCTCTTCTGGATCTGTTTTTCACTTCTTTAGGAAATTGGCGATTTCTACTACCAAAATTACAACAACCAGAAAGCCTGGGATGAGAGAAGAAGAAACACTCTCTTAATGGACAAATAATTTTAGTTGAGGCCAGAAAAGGCGAAGAAAATCGATGATTCGAAGATTTAAAGAACACAAACCACGAAAGAGAACTCAGAATTAAGGGTCGACACAAAATATCGCCTGATTATCTCAAGGGTCATTGGACAAGCAACAGAAAATGAGGAATCTACAAACAGACGAGGTGGACAAGACCTCTAATGCGTGCGAGAGTTTTGAGAGTACTTGGGGGAGGCGGGACGACGACAAAAAACTAGACTGCCCGTACAATTCGACTACATCGGGACTAACGTACCAGGAAGGGAAAAACGGGAGAGATCAATTATAAAGACTCGTAAATATACAAGATCGTTAAAAAAACAGGTGTCTTTTCTCAGAGACAAAGGCGCTGTTAAAATGTAATTAAAGAAGGAGAGTTCGCCAAAAGTGCACAGGATGTTATCTGTGCCACCAATGCATATTGTTTGACAATAGATGTTAGAGATAATTGGAATATTTATATGAGTTAAAATATATATTAAAGCGAATGTGTATAAAATGGTCTAATAGAGTTCTAATTCGCTCATGGAACACTGTTTTTACCTATATCACCTATAAGCCTTTACTATTTTTTTCTACTTTTTTATTATCTATTCTCGTAAGACAAAAACGTTGACTTCGATGCTTCTATTGAAAGCTCCTGCCTCCTAACGCGCCGTGAGCTGGCTACACTCCCTCTCAATATCTATCTCGTCTATATTCAGAAATCACGCCAGTATGAACTAATCAACTCTATCGCTATATCATTATTCTTTCACCAGTCAGTCTGGTTAAATCTACCTCTCTGGGACACAGATATTAAAAGTCATCAATACTGTCTCTCAACCAGTGATTACAGGAAACTTGTGCCAGTAAAGACGCAAAAAGTAAAAAATTAGATAATTGCAAAAAGAATCACGCGACAAAACGAAAATGGAGAATGATAAATGAGAATGATGAAATATGTATATATAACGCGTAATGGGAGTGAATTTGATTTATGTCTGTATAAAAAAGATGCTAACCCAGGATTAAGTCGCCTTTCCAAAAAAAAAGTTTATGTTTCATGTTTTGTGTTTTCGTTTGCTTAAGTTAGTAATACGCGAGAATTACATTTAAAATTTTGGTCCCGGTCAAGAACGTTAGAAGAGATAATGAAATTGTTATAACAAATAGACCAGACGAAAATACTACAGCTTACAATGAATAAAAGAGAATAGAAAACTTTAGTTAAAGGAGAAGTTGGAAAAAGGAATACAATAGAGATATGCCATATATTGTGATAAATCTGGAACTATGTGTACTCAAATAAGATGTTTTATTTGCCTTTTGTTTAAAACTTAATAAGCAGTTTTTTAGGAAAAGAGATTTTATGTTATTAGGTTTTATGTTTTGTTTGTTTGTGTATTGTCTTTAAAAACTAACAAAATTTGTTTTTTTTTTTAAAAAGAAACCAGTACTACAGTGGAAACCCAGAGAAATCGGTCATTTGGTAAAATGTAAAATTTAACTCATAGTCAGCCGACGAAGTACTATTGATAGCTTCAAGGTCTTTTATATAAAATGTTAGAGTTGATACTCCAATTGTCCTTTCATCCATTTTCTGATTTGGATTCTCTAATGAATGATTTTGTGAATGCTCAAATGTACTGTAAGGTAACTATGTATATAATGCAATATGCATCGTCCATTGCATTGCCTTTCTAATTGTTATTTCATACAATAACTGGTTGTACAACCTCAGCTTGAATGAAACAGGAATCATATATCATTATCATGTGACATTTTTCTACAGTGCAATTCTAGTTCAAGACTTATCAAGAAGAATATCCATTTGTAACATCACTTAGACAGTCTGCTCTTACAGGACAGTTCAGTTAATTTAATTTCAAAGATTATTGTAAAATGTATCCAACCACAAATCATTCAAATCCTTTGCTCTGAGCATGTATTTCTGTGAGATTAGAATGTTAACCTGGCTGTTCCACCAACATTTTTCTTATGCAACATGATATGTAGGAAAAATCTATGCACAAATTTCAATGGAAATAATTAGTGTGCTAGCAACGATTCAAGAGTCCTGGTCTGTGTTTATTGGTCTTGGAGTGTGCTGTGTTCTGCTTGATTGGTGTTTCTAATATCTTCTGTCTGTTTTGTGGCTTTTTTTTGTCTTGATTGGCTGGCAACACTGTGTTCCTGTATTGGAGGCTTGTAGTGCAGCTTAAAGTAAAATGACAGCTATCATTTGTTCGGAAGCCAGGTTTCATCTGGGTGCCTGGTTGAGGTGTGTTTGAGCTAGAAGTATCAGGGGGGATCTGTTTGTGCCCAGGTNGATGGCAGATGAGATTCTGCTGAAATGTTGCTACAACTTTAAAAGCACAACTACAATGACATGGGATAATACCTGAACGAAGCTGAACAGCATAGACGCACACACACACACACACACACACGCACATTCATATACAGGGAAATCTTGGAAGTTATAATTTCAAAGTGAACACTGCTGCCAAACAGACTGAAGAAATATGGCGGAAGGAGAATTGGAGTCAATAGCGTGATTGATAATTCTGTAATACTAAATATTCTTTAGTGAGACCCAGACTTAATTGTCAGTGCAAATATTGGGGCCTTGATACCATCAAGTATCAAGAATTTGAATTCAAGTATCAAATGAATTTGTGTGAAATTCATACATACAAAGTGTTTCATTATCTTTTTTAGCATGGTTTCATCTAAACACTGATCAGAGAGGTCTTGTGACATTCTTGTGATAATTTACAATAACATGAAACCTTGAAAGTCCATCCGATGCTCAGTAAGCAAAAAGGCTGATGAATTCTCCAAAGGCTTTTCCATAAAAGCCATTTATTCTTGTAGTGCAAATAAAAATTAGCCCTTTCTCAAGCTTTTCATTGGCCCATTTGAAGGTTATGGTGTTTAATTAGAAACATCAATACTTTTCTCAGCAGGGAGCATGCTTACAACTTGTCCCTTTGATGCTACTTGTGGCAAAGAAAAAGTACCAATATCATTAAGGTTAATAACCTAGCAGTTTAACAGAGAAGATCTGTGTCTTAATTTGAATTGATTATCCTAGTAAATTCATTTGGGAAAGGAGGCTAAACGCATCCAACTCATTGGTTTACAGTGTCTAAGACTAATGTGTTTCCTGCTCATTGCTGATCATGCACATACTTACAAACTAGTTTTCTATTAATAGAGTAGAATCAGGCTATCCCCATAAATCCTCTTATTACTGAGTATCTACAGAATCCTCATCATGCAACATGTGATGACAAATTTTTATATCCAAAAATATTTGTTGTGCAAGCAATCTGAGGAAAACAACCTTTTTCCTATAAGGATCGTTTTGTTGCAGTTGGTAACTCAAGAGTTGCCCCATTTCAGTAAACATTGGGTTGAAATCTATCTTCTGGTTCCCACGTTTTCTTTCTCTCGAAAAAAAAATGCATATGCTTTTCAAAATGCTTCTAAATCTCTTCCTTTTCCTACTTTTCTAACCATCCTGCTTCCTAACTTGAAGTGTAGAGAAATAAGGAAGCTGTAGACAATAAATTAATAATTGTTGGGTGAAAGACAGGGCAGTCTTAGCCACTTTGTAACAAACAAGAGCAAGAACTGCCCAACCCAGGAGGATTAAACTGAAATTGTTTTCTGTTTTGAAGAAAAAAAATCCTCTCAAATTCATGTAAATTGTTGAAAAATGCTCATCAACATTTCTACCCAGTCTTCATTTTAATCACATTCTTCTAACCCTTGGAGCAGAAGCCTTGTTCTGCAGGTGTTACCATAAGATAATGCTTTTCTCCAACTTGTGAATCATCATGTGCTGATTTTGGATCTCCCAGAACAAATAAGAATTGTAATGATCTGTTGAAAAGAGTATTGGAATTTTCATTCTTTTTTTCTTTTGATTTATCTTTTATTCTATTAAAAAAATTATTAATAAATATAAATAATAACAATAAAAAGAGGAAATATCAAGTTGAGAAAGGGAGATAGATAGTCACATATGATGCCCTGAGCAACTTGAAGGAAGACCAAGATACACATATAAAAATATTATTGTTATAGAAAGATTGGCAACAAGGAATATGGGAGATGGACCAAGAAGAAAAAGGTAGAGAGGAGAGAGAACTTCCAAGAAGAGAGAGACTAAGAGCACGACCACTAAGAGAAGCAAGAACCAACAGAAGATTTAGGTAGACCTATAATTGATAATGGATGAAGAAATTAAAATACTTTTGATAAACATCAACAGATTAACTTTCCAGATTAAGAGAAAACAAATAATGACCAAATTAACAAAACAAAATGTTGACGTAATATCCCTACAGGAGATACATATCCAAAATCAACACAGAAAATACTTAGACTATCCCAAATTAGGCATACTTTTCACGGCATTGGCAGACCAAAGGAAAAGGGGGATAGTAATTTATGTTAAAAAGGGAGTCAATGCAAAAAAAGTATATGCAGATAAACAAGGCAGAATTTTAATGGTACGAATAAACATATATCAAAAACAATTAGAATTGGTGGGGATTTACGCCCCCAATGATAGCCAAAAGGAGTTCTACAAGAGATTACACGATAAAATAATTAGTGTAGGTAATGAAAATATTTGTTTAAAAGGGGATTTGAATGCCATTGTAAAAGTAGAAAAGGATTATATTAGTATGGAAGAAATTAGGAAGAATACTACCAAAAACTTTCTTTGATTTAAAGAAAGAAATTAATCTGGAAGACATTTGGCGGAAGAGGAATTTAAATGAAAAGAATTACACATTCTACTCCAGTCCACAAAAATTGTGGTCCAGAATTGATATGGTGTGGGTGAATGGGGCAATTGAATGGGGCAATATTACTGCAGTAGAAATAATGCCCAATATATGGGCCGACCATAACCTGGTGAAAATTACTTGGAGAGGACAAAAGAAAAGAAAAAGGAGATGGATATTAAACCCACAAATAATAAAAGAAAAAGAATACAGTCAGAGAATTAAGGATGAATTAGAAATATTTTTTAGGGTTAATTTAAAACAAAACACTAATTTACAGAATTTAAGGAACACCACAAATGCCTATGTAAGAGGTATATCAATAGCGTGTATTGCTAAGAAAAACAAAGAAAAATGGAAGAAACAGAATGAATTACAAGAAAGGATTAAAAAATTCAAATGTGAACTCCAAGAAGACCCAAAAAATATGGAAACAAAGAAAGAAATAGGAATGATTAGACATAAATTAAATTTGATAGCCGCAGAGGAAAATGCATGCAACTTAAAATTTGTTAAACAGAATTTCTTTGAATCAACAAATAAGCTAGGCAGGTGGTTATCCCATAAATTAGATAAAGAAAAAAGACTAATCCAGCAATTTAAGGATGAGGAAGGGAAGGTGTGTTATCAGATGGAGGAGAAAAAGAAAATTGTACAAAGGTATTTTGGTGAGCTCTATAAACAAGAAAAAGTTAAGGAAGAAAATATTAGACACTACTTGGAAGGAAACAATCTGAGCCCAATCTCTGAAGAAAAAAGAGAAATACTCAATAAAGAAATAACATTGGTAGAATTACAAAAGGCGACACAAAAACAGAAAAACAATAAAACATCAGGTCCAGATGGTTTACCTAGTGAACATATAAAAACTTGCATGAAATATTTGAACCAATATTACTAGAGTTATACAATGAAGCACTATTAGAAGCCAGACTCCTGAGGTCCTGGTCCGAGGCATATATCTTAATCTCAAAAGATGGCACCGATCAACAATTAATTTTGCATCATTGCTAAATATGGATTATAAGATATTTATGACAATATTGGCAGAAAGAATGAAACCAGCTTTGAGTGAAATTATATATCACCAGTCCAGACCAGAACAGTTTCTTGCCAAACAGACAAATTGAAAACAATATCAGAACAATTTTAAATTCAGTTGAATACGATGAAGCACACTGGGAAAAATAGGCAGCCTTAATTTTCTTAGATGCATAAAAGGCATTTGATAATCTCAATTGGCAATTTATGTTACATTAAAAAATTAAATTTTGGTACCAATATAGAAAAAACATTGCACGAAATATACTTAAATCAAAAAGTGAATGTATTGGTAAATGGAGACTGCACGGAAGACTTTGAAATTGTGAAAGGAGTGAAAAAAGGGTGTCCTCTATTGCCCCTGCTGTTTATCTTGTCCTGAGACGTGCTACTAGCCACAACCAGGCAGAACTCAGAGATACAAGGGATTAAAATTAGAAATGAGGAATATAAGGTTCAGGCATTTGCCTGTGATTTGGCATTTATAGTGGAAGATCCAACAAATACGGGTCAAATATAGAAATATTTGAACAAATAGAAAATTTTCAACAAATAGAAAATTTTGGGGAAGTGGCAGGACTTAAAATAAATAAAAACAAAACTAAGATGATAATTAAAAACTGTACTCCAAAGCAGAAAAAAGAACTGGAAAATATAATGGGACTGCAAATAGTAAAAAAAGTGATATACCTGGGAATTTGGTTATCTCCCAGATGTTCGTCACTAAAAGAGGATAATTACGTTAAATTGATTAAGCAAATTAGAAAAAAATTGAAAATATGGACGAAATTGAAACTGTCTCTGCTAGGAAGAATAGCCGTACTGAAAATGAATACCTACCAAAATTAATATACCTATTTCAAATGATCCCGATTAAATTAGGGACACCCTTTTTTACAGAATTAAATAAAATGACATCTAAGTTTGTCTGGTTGGACAAGAAGCCACACATTAAAATGAAATTATTACAAGATAACAGGAGCAGAGGCGGTCTTGGACTACCAGAATGGGAACTCTATTATCAAGCAGCAGTGTTGAATTGGGTTAAGGACTGAGTGAAATTAAGAGATAGGCGAATTCTAACACTAGAAGGACATGACCTCCTGATAGATTGGCATGCATTTTTGTGGGAGAACAAAAGTAATGTAATGCCTATTTTAACCACCATTTAATAAGGGATTCACTGATTACAACATGGAAGAAAATCAAAAATAAACATTATATTGAAATACCACGATGGCTGTCAACCACGGAGGCCATGATCCACCCAAATAGATTAGATCTAAGGAAAATGATAAGCTATGGGGAATTATTAATAATAAAGGAAATTTTAAATGAAATCAAGAGCTAAAGGAAAACAGAATTATAATTGATTGGTGGCCATATTTGCAAATCCAAAATAAATATAAAAAAGATTTGAAAGATTTTGGATTTGATAAAGGGCAAAACCAACTAGACAAAATTTTAATAGGACTGGAACAAAAAATTATAACCAAAATATATAAATACTTACTAGATTTTAAAATGGAAGAGGAAACAGTGAAAGGTACAATGATAGCATGGGCCCAGAATTTTGCATACAATATAGAATTAGGGGAATGGGAGAAAATATGGAGCGTAAATTATAAATTAGCTATATCCTCAGCATAGAAAGCAAATATGTATAAAATGTTTTATAGATGGTATTTAGCACCAATGAGATTGGCAAGAATTTATCCCAAAACAAGTCCAAAATGCTGGAAATGTAAAAAGATTGATGGTATATTTTATCATATGTGGTGGCTATGCCTCTAGACATTTTGGATTCAAATTAAAAACTAGCTACAAGAGATTACTGGTTACCAGATAGAGCTCAGACCAGAAACCTTCCTTTTTGGAATTATTAAAGATAGAATACCAAAAGAAATAAATTATCTATTGTTACATATCACAACAGCCTCCAGAATAGCCTTTGCACAGGTATGAAGAACTCCCAATATTCCTAAAGAAGAACTGATATTACAAAAAGTAACAGAAAGCACTGAAATGAATATATTAACGTTGAAATTGAAAGAAAGAGATGATTCTGAATATTTCCTAATATAGAACAAATGGTATGACTGGTTAGCAAACAGAACCAAAAAATAAGACAAGAAAACTGTAAGAAGCCTTAAGAATATAAAATGTAGATTTGTAAATATGTAAAAATATAAGAATAATGATTATAGTTACTTATTAATTAATGTTAGATAAATATAAATACAATGTATTAAGATATTTATGATAAGAATGTTTATAGATGTCAAGAATGTTGTTGAAACTATGATGTTTTATGTTTAAAATTAGAAATTTAATAAAAACATATTAAAAATATTATTGTTATAGAACCTGGAGAACTTAGAGTGCCAAAGCCTCCCTTTTATTTGATATCATATGTGCTTAATAATAATCTTTTCTCAGCTTCTAATTGCTTTGGTAGGGTTTAAAAAGCTGTTCGGTGACTTGCTTTTTATGAAATTTAAATTATACCATTAAAATGCCCTACTTACTGGATAAAGTCCTGTGATGTTGCAGCTCTTAATATTATTCCTGAGATTTACAATATACCTGCCAGCATCGTTGCCCACTAATTATCCAACAAAAGTGTGGGTAGTGGTAAGGCAACTCTTGCTGTTTTTCAGTAGATTGTTTCCATGTAATATCTTTTTAAAAAACATTTAAAACAAATTTTAATACTTTATGACTTGACGCATATTTTGGGGGTTGTGTGCAATTTTGAAAAAAAAATACACCATGCATTTGAATGTTCTTCCTTCTAAGTATACATCTGCAGTAAAATGGCCAATTAAGCATTATCACATAGCACGAGAGCTTTTGTCCAATTTTAGAACAACACAACTTTTTGCATTCTGTTACAACACATCCTCAAATTAGTCAGACATTAAATAATTTTATATTGGCCCATGGAATCCAGAAGCTTTTTAAAAGCATGGGTGCACATTATTGGATATTAAATTATGTCAAAGAATAAACAAGTTCTTGCTTTTAGTTTAATACAGATTCAAGTACAAAAGAAATATGCTATTACTACTTCAAAGCAATACACATAATTCTGACAGCAAAATTTATTCGAATATTCCAATGCACAAAACCTATTGAAATGGATGAAAACTATGCCAGCACATTTCTGGTAAACTGGAACTTTAGCCTATTCCCATTCATTTCAATTGTATTTTACAGATTATCTTTAATATCATTTATGAATGTTAGGAAAAGAGATATTTGAGAGAACAAATAAGTTTAAATAACAGTAGTCAGTGAAAAGAAGAGGGATACAGTGATAAAAATTAGAAGATAGAAGGAAACACAAGGGCTGTCTATTTTTGAATTGCTGTTACAGTTAAAACTTAAGTAACAAATAAGAAATCTATCTATCATCTACCTATCTATCTCTATTTATCTATTTATCATTTATCCATCTCAAATTTATACAGCCTCCCAACTCCCTCAAAGGGACTCTGGATGGTGCACAACAATAAATAAAACAATATAAAACTGATAAAAAAGACACAGTATTAACAGCATTAAAACAAAAATACTAACCCTGGGCAAAGGGAAGATTAAAATAGCTTCCTTAGCAATTGAGCCATTAGGACAGAAATAATAGAAATGTGGGGGAAAGTGAGCACCTAACTGACTTAACTGGTTTAGGTTTAAGGGATCTAAAACTGACTCAAATTTTTGTGTACTTTTGTACTCAAACCTGTATAAACCTTTGTACTCAAGAAAGTTGATTTGAAGAAACTCAAAGCAATTAGAGTTGTATTTTATGTGAAGCTATGTCCTGACAAAGGAACTCAAGGAGAGTGGGAAATCATTAAAAAATAGCTACCAAAAACATAACTGCAACATTTCTAGTAAAGATAAAGAAATGAAACAAAACTAGAACAGGTTGTTCAAAATCTGAACATAATATCTGTAGAGGCTACAACAAGAGGTAGGTCTTTAAGGAAACATAGCCCAGAACTAAAGAGATGATTAAAGATAAAGATACAAGTTTCCCTGTCCAGTTGTGTCTGATTCTAGAGTGCAGTGCTCATCTCTGTTTATTGGTTGAGGGAGCCAGTGTTGTCTAAAGACATTTTCCACGGTCATATGGCGAGCATGGCTATATGCGAAATGTGCACTCAATGATGTTACCTTTCCACTGACATGGTACCTATTAATCCACTTGCACTGCAGGCTTTTGAACTGCTACATGGGCAGGAGCTGGGGCAAGGAATGGGAGCTCATCTCATTGTGCAGCACTTGGGTCTTAAACCTGTGTTGTCAGCTTTACAAGCTCAATGTCTTTAACTGCTGAGTCATCATACATCCTCAAAGAGATGATCACAGAAAGGCTAATAATACTCAGAATGAATTATGGTTTGGGATGAATATCAGGAAGTATATTATTTCAGATAGGTTCAAAATAAAGCAAATAAACAGCACATCACCTATTCTGGGGCTTGGTAGAATATTATTTGGGAATAAAGAAAAGGTGGAAATATTCAACATGTGTTTTGACAGATTCATTTTCAACAGTAAAGTTTCACCAAAGTTATATGAAGAACAAACTGGTAAAACTAGACTGCACTTCAGATTGACAGAAACTTAGTCAGGTTACCCTAGTTTCTCTGAAAGAGTTTTGATCTGTAGAGCCAGATGAATTGCCTTTAAGAATATTGAAGACATTTGCAGAGTTTTGTTTGGGTTAACTCTATGAATTAAAGAAACCTGGAGAACAGGTGAAATGACATTCATCTCTATGGAAATAAATACCTATTCATAGCCTAACCCAATAAGGTCAGTCTGTAATTCAGTGTAAACAAAATTGCAATTATTAAAAGTCGGTATTGCGCCTTCAAGAACAAATTTTGTTGGACTAATTTTATTTCAAGTTTTAGTTAGGTAATTTATTTAATAGGTATAGCAATGTTGTGGACATACAATAACTTGATTTTACTATACCAATGAATCCCAGGATATTTTGAAAAGCAAGAAGTGCATTGGATGGCATAACTTTTGAATGGATTCAGAACTGCTTCAAAAATTATACTAAAAAGTATTTGTCAATAGATTCCCACCAAACTAGAGAGAGATGTTGAACAGAAGTCCCAGCTTTTGTACTGGGTCACATATTCTTAAGCACATATTTTCATAATGATTTAGATGAAAAGGTGATTTTCAACTCTTCAGATAACATAGAAGAAATAATCCCTAAAGGTCAAAGAAATAACAGAATGAAATAGAGTAGAGTAGGGTAGGGTAGGGTAGGGTAGAATAGAATAGAATAGAATAGAATTCTTTATTGGCCAAGTGTGGTTGGACACACAAAGAATTTGTCTTGGTGCATATGCTCTCAGTTTACATAAAAGAAAAAAATACATTCCTCAAGAGTCAAGAATCATCAGGTACAACACTTAGTAATAGTCATAAGGTACAATAAGCAATCAAATCATACCAGGAAACAGTCAATATAAATCATAAGAATAGAAGGGACAAAGTTATAGTCATACAGTCACAAGTGGGAAGGGACAGGTGATAAGGAGTGATGAGAAGATTAATAGTATAGTATATGTGCATAGGACCCCTCCCACATGCCAAGCATCTCTGTGCATGCACGTGAAATCTCCCCATGCATCCCATGCATCTCTGTGCATGCGGCCATTTCCCGCACCTCCCCACCCCTCACCCATGTACACCACATACTTCACAATCAGCTGTCGGGCGGGCAGCACATGTGCATGCGCAGTGGGGCTCTTCCAGGTGACCTCTCGCATGCCTGCAGAAGTGTGCCACTTCCAGCATGCGTGCCATAGATTCGCCACCATGAGTGTACAGTTTCATATTATTCATACTATTTCATATTATTGCTATGAAATGACATGGAGGTCACCAGGAGCTAAGCCTTTATATTCCATTATAATTATAAATTAGCTCTTTAACTAGCTCGCCATATCCAGAATGCAGTATCTTCTACATTGTAGAATATAAATGCAATCCAATAAAGGTTTGGTTGGTTTTGTCATTAAAAGTTGCAGAAAAGAGCTGTACTGTTTGTTAAAATGGAGGCCTTGTGGTTAGAGAAAGCAATGAAAAAGTAAATTATGAGGACAGAGTTTTACAAGTTGCAATGAAGCTCATGTAAAAGGGATTCAGTGCTTCCCTGTTAAAAATTCATCTCCATCTAAGAGATTCTAAAAGAAATATTCATGGAAATATACCAAAAAGTAAGGGAGTAAAATAAATGCCTGAACAAGACTTCAAAATATCAAGGCCACCAAACTAAAGCAACCTTCCTTAATAGCTTGTTTAGACCCTTGCCAATGCTGAGTCATGACTTATCTTAAATCAGCACTTGTAATTTTAAATGGAAACTAGGCAGCAACTAACACAAAAAGTGACTCTTGCTGACCTCCATTTTATTTACTGTCTATTTTCATTATATGCAGAAAAGATATGCTATGTTATCAAAAATAAGGTGATTGGCATTTGACATTAATGCTAATCAACATTTAATATGCAACTATATAAAGCTTGTTTGTACCCTTCTTAAGTAACAGAATCTTGTGATCTGTTTCCCAGCACTATTCCAGCAGATGGTATAGTTTCCATTTGTAAATTGGGTCATGGGAAATTTTCCCCTTCAAAAGGAATGACTACATTCTATGATCAGAAAATTTAAAAACTCAGAAGGTAAAAAAAAACCCTTGCATTAGTTGTGGATTGCAGATATTTACATTTCTATCAAAACTGAGAATTTATTTTAAATACCGAAAATTAAAGCCTCCATTAGGACTACCAAATGAGGAGGGTAGGTGACATTTTACATGTGCATTTATGTGTCAGTGGACAGCTATTTGTCTGAAAAATAATGTTGAAAATCAGCTAATTTTTCACAAACTTTTATACTGCTTAATCCCTGACATGTAATTCTTGGTATCACTGTGAAATTGTAAAATATTTGGGATCAAAATGATCTCATTCTAAAAAGTTGCTATTGGTCATAACTTCTTGCAAGGTCTGTTGGATATTTATATTTGCATATCTTATAATTAGGTTTTATTGTTTGGGGGAAAGGTCAGCTAAAACTAGGAGTCTGAGTGTTATGTATTCATCCAAACTACATGGAAGGAATTATGGGATTTGTAGCTCTCCATATCTGATGACTCCAGGTTGGGGAATATGGAGAACAGTGTAATTTATGAGAATATAGATTCTGGCCATCCCTGCTTTATAATGCTCATGGGAACAGCTAATGTTGTGTAGTATCTGCAATATTTGCATCTTTTAAAAAAGTATTAGGACATTTATTAGAATGCTTGGAAAACAAAATTATACTAAGACAATACAGCTGCCAGTTTTCATTCCTAGCCAGCAGAGTCTCTGGTGAGGAATTTTAGAATTTGCATGGAACCAAATGTCCTTTCTCCTCATCCACACTCATTGTTTCCCTCTTTTCACAGTTTCAAATAAGAGTTTCCTTGCAAAATACTGGCCCTATGACATTTCTATGCACAAAGCATGAGATTCTGCTTATCTTCATTTTAGTTGTGTGACAGGGCTAGTATATTCTGAATATATCATAGATGCATCAAAGTTCATCAAGGACGTTATATGGAATGATTAAAAAAAGATAAAACATGTTGTACATCAGGATATAAACCTGGTCTTTGGTAGTCATGCTCTGACTTCAGAAACTAGTGTGTGAGTCATGTGGCTTGAGTTTATTATTTTCCCCACCTTTCTTGGCTTCCACCTTGTGATTGTCTGGGTTTTAGCAGCCAAAGCCTGGTAGTTATTGTTCTGTATAAAGTGGTATAATCCAAATAACTTAATCTGATTGGCCAGAAAGGCCAGTGTTGGATTGGTTCATTAAGAAGCAATCCAAAAGAGCCGCTGAAAGGCAGCAAAGTCAAACAGCTGCCATTGGCTACAAGCCAGCAGGCAAGCTTGTATAAAAAGGCTGCCATGGCTTTAGCCAGAACGTTCCGTTACTGTTGGTTGCTTGAATAAAAACTCTGTTTGTTGGAACCCGGTCTACCTCGCGTTTTTCTGGATGGAACACTGGCAACGAGGATGGGATCATCCTAAACGCGAGACCGAGCATGCGGCAGAAAAGAAATCCAGCCTAGAAGTGATGGCTGGGAGTAATGCGCCACCCGCACCCTTCAATCCTAATGAAGAGGATTGGGAATCATACGTAGACCGTTTCCTGATGTTCTTAGAGAGCAACGACATGGAGAAGATCTCAGACCAGAGGAAGAGGGCTGTCTTCCTAATAAATTGTGGGCCAACTGTGTTCAAGATGGCCAAAGCATTGGCAAAGCCCAGAGACGTGAAACAAATGACCTGGTCTGAGCTCCACTGAATTGCTGAAAAGGTCACTACGCACCGGTAGTGTTAAATTCATCAACGGCAAGAGTTTACAAAAGGGATCAACGGAAGGCGAGACCATCATTGACTTCGTGGGGCTTCGACACTGGTGAGAGTTGCGAGTTCTAAACTTGGATGAAGCTGCGGATGAGTTTGTCTTTGGTTCTGAGAGACCTAACTTAAAAGTAAAAATTACTAAAAAACCAATAGTAACAGTGGTGAAGCTATGCAGAAGCAAGAAGCAGAAGCTGCGAAAAAAGTGGTACTATGAACGCCAATGAACTCCAATAATGGACCGGATGACTATCTAAGGCAAAAAGCAAGTTTCATACTAGAACATCATTGAAGACTTCGACAGTTCAATCAGAAATGGAAGATGATGGCGATGAGGTCACGCCTATATCTAACAAATAGGCACGAAAAAAGAAATTGTGAAAATGCGCTGGTTGTGGGGGAAACACCTTGAGCGATTGCAGATTCCTTGATGCGGTCTGCCGAGCTCCAGAAGAGGGGCTCATCGAGAACAGTCTGTAGGAACTGAGACAATAACATTCCAAACAGAGCAGTAAACACCCACTACAAGCTGAATCGAAGCAACTGAGAAGACAAATGATAGCGAACAAATGAACCAACAACTGGAAAGATCCATCAACTGTCACTATCGGAAGCGCTCAGACGGAAAGCGGGAGAAAGGTCAAAATCATTGTAAAAATTGAGAAGCCCTACGAGATGGAAGTCGACTAGGATCCTTCCTGTCAATGGTGTCTTGGAACATACGACGACTGTTCCAAAACAATCAAATTAAAAGAACTCAGAAATCAAAAGTTAATTTTACAAGACTACCAAGGAAACCGAATCCCTGTGGTAGGTCTAGGACATTCGCGTCACTAAAGCGCACACTGAAGTCTGCTTAACAATAGTACCGGGGAACCGTCCCAGCCTCCCGGGCATTGATGGTTTGGCGACCATGGGCATCGAATGACAGGGTGAGCCGAGTAGACCGCAACCGAACGGGAAAGAGCCTGATACACGAGTCAGGACGTTTTGATGGCACTTTAGGCGGTTACAAAGGGGGACCCAATTTCCTTTTAGTTAGACCCCCAGGTAGCACTAGAAGTTAAAACCAGACAAGTCCCCTTCTGCATTAAAGTAAAATAGACTGACATTAACAAATAATTGAACAAGGGGTCATAGAACCAATTGACCATGCAGATGGGAGACACAAATAGTAACACCTGTTAAACCTGATGGTCGTACACATTTGCGGAGACTAAAGGCTACCTGAACCATGTGTTTGGCAGCAAAAGCGATAACTGGTGCCAATTTCGTGCAACATGTTACTGACTCGGCTTGGGGAGGAAATTTTTTTTGCCAAACTTGATTTAGTCCAAGATAATCAACAGCTTCGTAGACCAATAATGACCGATGCAACAGGACAATATACCTAAGAGCGGGCATTCAAATGTTAACAGACTTAGTTTGGAGTAAGCCGTTGCCCAGGCGTTTTTACCAAAGCC
Source organism: Laticauda laticaudata (assembly GCA_004320025.1). Classification (NCBI taxonomy): domain Eukaryota; kingdom Metazoa; phylum Chordata; class Lepidosauria; order Squamata; family Elapidae; genus Laticauda; species Laticauda laticaudata. Next base: position 40,247 of record BHFT01033919.1, read on the forward strand.
TCATGGCACACTATTAATGGAATTAAAGGGGTGTTCCATATTTGATGCTTCCTAGATTTTGGGCTAAAACATTGACAAATTAGAGACAAGACTAGAGAGGGGCTTTAAAAATTTAGAGAATCGGCCTGAAAAGTCAAAAAGAAAAATGCTGTTTAATTTCACTGATTGCGGTCAAATTTTTGAGTATTTAATTGACGGAGAAGGGTAATACCCTACAGAGAAAAATAAGTTAAGGTTATTAGAGAGTACAAGACGCAAAAAACAAATGAATTTGCAAGATTTTTGGGTCTAATAAACTTCTATAACGTATTCCTCCCAAAAGGAACCATGCAGAAACATTACATCATTTACTGGATAGAAACTAGTTGGATTATGGGGGCATAGAGAGAAAAGCAATTCCAAGGCATAAAAAAGAATCTTTAACCTCAGACACGTTCTTATTGCATTTAGTACACATTCATTGAGGTCACTCTGTGCTCACCAATTGGAGTCGGTGGCCATTTCTGAGCCACCACTGCCTGATGGGAAGAGGGGGATGTTGCTTTTAACCCAAAAACACTTTCTAAAAGCAGAATCAACTATAGTCATAGACAGAGAAGCCCTGGCAATTGTACCGAGTTAAAACGCTCTTTATGAGTATTCTATGAGAGAACATTTTCATTGTACTGGACATGAACGTTACTAGGCAATTTTGGCAGGAAAAACCAATTGAACATTTTATCTCGCGAATGACTAGATGGTCAGAATTCTAGCTGCGTACTCCTAAGCATTGATATATCGGACCGGGAAACAAATCTCCCTGCAGACGCATTATAGTCGAACACCGCTTGCCAATGACGGGGAAGCTGACGCCGAACACAATTATCCACTCTGCAAATAGAAGGCTGCTTGAACTGCCAATATCTGCAACGATGTCACCAGAGCACGCAAAGACCAGTGAACTGCCGCATTTTTAAATTGGGGTAGGTAACGCTGGCCGGAACAAAAACTGAAAACTTTAACTTTCCGGATCAGACAGACTGAACTGTCAATACAAAAGGGGTGTTTAATTGTGGGGTATCGGCGTGTTAATTCTTCAGATTAATATAACTAGAGTGTTGGGTATGCTTATAAGGGCCACCCGGCTTGTAAAAAATGAAAAGCTGGCCTAGGAAGCTATGTCCTGGTGCCTGGAGTTAGACAGAGATATTTGAAATTACTGGTTGCTACATGCAATAAATGCCAGAAATAGGCCATCACCTCATAACACTTATAAAGGGACTGGGAAGACGCCCAACGGCACCTGGTTCGGATTCCATATTGACTTTTGCGGGTTCTACTAGGGGCATACGTTTTTGATTGTCGTAGATGCATACTCAATTGGTTGGAAGTTTCAATAGTAATGTATCTACGAAACGATGCTGTTCAAACGAACTCACAAACTATTGCAACCATGGGTTGCGGAGTCCTAGTTTGTCAACAATGGGCACAACTAACTGCTATACAATTTTGAGCGTACTAGCTCTTTAGGTATACGCCATGACTAACCACGCAGCCACCCAGTGGCAAATGGGTAGGGCAGAGAATGGTCAGATTTACCAAGGAGGTTTTAGAAAAATGGGAGCAAGGGGATGTGGCAGCATAAATAAACCGTTTACTCAGCTCAACATATACCCCCAGTATGTAACTAACAAGAGCGCCGGGAATTTGTTAATGGGGAGGAAACTTAAGATCAATTTAGATAGGTACATCTAAACTACACTTTGAGAACCCCGCGACTCCTCAGGTTTCGCCTGTTTGAAATCGTGACCTAGTCTAGACCGCAAAATTTTTATTGGGGACCCTCTATGGCTTTCCGCCACAATCAACAAATAACGGGCAGGTCCTACGGTCTAACCATAGAACGATGGCAGGGAATGGAAGTGACACATAGACAGCTTCGTTCCCAAAATGTGAGCAGAATACACGCGCAACTCACAATAAAATTGACGGAAACAAAACAAAAGGGGAGGGGGGAATACAAGAAATAATACTGAAGGAAAAAAAGAACTGTTAAAATAAACCCAGAAATTCTAACAATTCAAAAGAGCAAAAAGAATACTTACGGTTAGAATGAAACTTGGCAGAATAATCACTGAGAGGAACGTCCTGGAAGGGGCCAGCCAAGCCAGCTTGACTGCCCGGGAAAGCAGGAGGGAGCGCAAAACAGCCTGAGAACTCAGCGGCTAGCAAATGGCCGACTCACGCCTTCCGGCAGTTCATGAGAGAGCCGGAGAGACAGTGATCCCATCCGAACCGCTCAGGTCTCCAGCGAGATGACCGGCAAGTCAAATAGTCAGAAGAAGCCCACTTATCTGGCGATACGTCACCATGTAGGACTAAATAAGGGGGGAGGGGTGTTCTGTATAGAGTGGTATACTCAAATACTTATCTAATTGGCAGCAGAAAGGCAGTGTTGGATTTAATTCCTTAAAGACCATCGGCCAGAGCACTGAAGAAAGGCGGCAAAGTCAAATAGCTGCCATTGGCTACAAGCCGGCAGGCAAGTCTGTATAAAAAGGCTGCCGCGGCTTTAGCCAGAATGTTCCGTTACCGTTGGTTGCTTGAATAAAAACTCTGTTTGTTGTGTTAAACACTCCTTATATAGTTTGAGGGTTAATTGTAGTAGGCTACAGATAACATTTACACCCTGCTAGAGATTCATGGTTATCACACAGCAAGAAAGAACCTGCAATAGCAATCTTATATAAGAACTGAACTTTTCTTTATCAAACCACATCTTTTTAAACATCGTTCTGTACTTTTTATTATTTCTCTGTTTTGATGAATGCAAACTTTGTTTTGGTACATATTATAACACAGACAATTCTTAACTTAGAAATGTATTCATTTTACAAGGGAACTCTTCAAGCAAAGATGTGTTTACTACAGGGCAAAGGTTAATTGGAGGATTTCATGCCACCTCATTGATCATGTAATTATACCAATTAAAGGCACTGCATGGTTTTTAAAAGGAGACTAGAAAATGAAGAATTGCTAATAAACATATGCTTGACAATACCTATGCATTTTGAGTTTATTTTTTATGACTGGACAATTATGTATGGTACTGTGTATAGAAAAATAGTAAGTGTAGCAGCCTCTTGTAGAATTTAAAGTAATTATTACTGTTTTTCTTCTTTCTGAGTCAGGACTATGGATTCTCACATTTTGTGGTGCCCTGACCCCCTGAATAATCAATGATATTATGTGACATTTTCATTAGCCATTAATACAACTATAAGCCCATATTCAGAACAGGCTGGCTTTCCACTTGGACAAGCTACTTGCTTGTGTAATCTGGTTCTGAACCCCGTTATTTATGTTTCTTGGACCATAAATACATTTATTTGATTGATGCATCCTTTTGATTGATGTCTGGCTCATCAGGCCAATTGTTCTCCTGTAAGACAGAGAATAAGAGTGACATTCAAACTACTTGAATGGAACACAAAGGCTGAGTGACAAGTTCAATCTCCCAGGGAGAACCGCAGGAATAACTGCTCTCTCAAGAGGAATCAGGTTGTTGAAGTAGCCACTGCTCTGAATACACATTATGCTGTTGTCGTGAAGAGCATCTGGATTGAAGTGGGCAGGAGTGAACGTGATCCCGTCAAATTTGTGATGTGGAGGCTATCACTGCTCACAATTTGGCATCCCTTGTCCTATAGTGGTTGAGCACTTAATGATGATGCCAGTTGCAAGTTCCAATCTTCCCAGTGTTGTTGCACTGGGCCTGGAGGATGGAATACTTTCATGGGGAAAAAAAACAAAAAATACTAGTATGTACAAAATTACTCTGAAAAATGGTGAGTGGTGGGAAGTGAATCTGTGGGAAATTATCTACAAAATTAATTATAATTTTATATCTGTCTCCCAATCAGCAACTATTTTTTGAGGAGTAGATTAGGGAAAGGCTTTTACACAAAACTTTGAGAGTGCTCTAAAATAGTGTTTGTGAGACAGAGAGAGAAAGAGAGGGGGGACGGGGGAGAGAGAAAGAGAAGGAGAGAGAGAAAGAGATTCAGGGGCACATTACTTTTTGATATGAGAGGCATAGCATATTTTTGATATGAGAGGCATTTCTGTGGCATGAAACAACAAAAGCAGCATTCCAAAAATAAGCAGACCCATTTCCGAGTTTCAGGAATTTAAATATGGTGAAGGGACGGAAATGAGTTTTTGAATGTTTGCAAGATTTAAGACAGTAATTTAATTCCCATAAATAGCTTAAACCATGGTGTCCACAAGATCTCATTGATTTCATCAGAATAACAAAAGAAGCACCATGGCATCAGCTCCACCTCCTTGGGGGAGTGCATGCCATCTCATGTTACATGCAAAAAAGGGATGGGACTAACATTTCAGTGCCACAACATTTTGTTCATTGGCCTGATAATCCTTAGCCTTCTTGGATGCTACCATACCCACATTCCTCTATTTTTTTTTTTTAACTTTAATGGTTTCCATTTTAGACATAAGAAACCGGGAAAAAACACAGATACAAATTAAATCCCACAATGTTACCTTTGCTTGTGTGCTGAAAATTTTGATTTAGACAACTCAACTAAATGGGAGAGGGAAATACTAGTATACAGTGATCTCTCTGGTGTCAGTGCAACATGAGTAATGCCACACTAAAGCCACAATTAGTATAATTACATTCATGAATATTTAACACAGGCTTGAACAAAGAGTTTCTTGAAGTGAGCAGCAAGACGTGGTTAATTATACTAATTAATAATCTAATTCCAAATGACACAAACTTGAAGTATTGTCCACTTATCTAATAGTCTGAAGAGCTTGTGCTAAAAATAACAGATGCTTTTAACTTGCCATGGTTTGCTCAATTACCAGTATATAGGCCAACTTCAGATTCTGAAAAAACATCTAAGGCAGAAAAAAAAAATCTGAAAGGCAGATTATTGTTGGCATGAGGTTGAGATTAATTTTTGCCCAGTAACACTGACAATAGTGTTTCTAAATGCAATTACTGGAATTGAAGAAAGATAGGCAGGGGGTTTTCAAGATGTTGTTGAATTACATCTCCCAGTAAATTGTGGGATTTACTGTCCCCGATGTATTCTTGGCATCACTTGGCATGACAAAGTTCCAAATAGCGCAGTCCTGGAACATGCTTATAGAACAGTCTTGAAATAGAACAGTCTTGGAATTTCTAGCATGTATATACTATTGAAACAGCAATATCTATGCTGGCTTGGGCATGTCATGAGGATGGCTGATGAGTGGATTCCGAAAGCCCTCCTATATGGAGCATTGAGCAGGGAAAGCGCCCTAGAGGGAGACCACAGCTTCAATATAAGGATATCTGCAAGAGGGATGTAAAGGCCATGGAAATGGACATTAACAGCTGGGAAACCTTGACCTCTGATTGTGTTGGATGCTAAAGATGCAGCATGGCCTTCTCCAATTCGAAGAGACACTTGTTTAGCAAGCTGAGACAAACAGGCAGTCCCAGAACCAGCGAAATCTGGGGACTGGACAGAGGACAGATTGTATCTGAACTCAGTGTGGAAGGGATTGCCACTCTTGAATTGGCCTTTTTAGCCACACTAGATGCTGTTTTAGGACCTCTTTTCAGAGACGATACCATAGTCTTTTGAGAATGAAGGATGCCAATAAAAATAAAACACTCCCAAGCTTGGAGGGCACCAACTAAAGGATGCTTTCTGCATCTGGCCTTAACACAGTCCTCGACTTACCACACTTGAGTCCAAAATTTCTGTTGTTAAGTGAGACATTTGTTAAGTGAATTTTGTCCCATTTTAACTTTCTTGACATAGTTGTTCAGTGAATTACTGCAGTTGATAAGTTAGCAACCTTGTTGTTAAGTGAATCTAGCTTCTCCATTGACTTTCCTGTCAGAAGATTGCAAAAGGGAATTATTGTGTTCTACAAAAGTTTTATTTGTTGGTCCGCATTTTGAGTGGGAGTTTTGTTTGTTCTGATTGGCTGAGCAGCTTGACAGTGAACTATAAAAGGGAACCGTCAGACAGCATCAGCTGTTACCTGTCAACTGGCCGATTCAGCAACATATCGGCAGATGAGGGTAACCTGTTTCTTTGTTACAATAAACATTGTTTCGTTCTTCAATGCCTATCTCAACTCATTCTTAGAAAAATATAACATTGGAGATGAGGATGGGATGCCTGTCTGAAAGCTGAGGAAGAAAGAGCCAGAGGTATTGTGTGTTTTTTTTTCCTCAGGATAGACAAGATGTCGACTGCTCCAACATTTTCGTGTTTTCATTCATCGTCAGAAACTTGGGAATCTTACGTAAATCGTTTTGACTGTTGTCCTAGATGCTGCTGATTTGTCTGAGATTTCAAACCATAGGAAAAAAATGTATTTCCTAAGCTTTTGCAGTGCCATGGTTTTAGATACCACCACAGCATTGTTGGCACCTCAGACTGTTAAAGCGTTATCCTGGGAAGATTTACAAGAACTTTTAAGTAATCATTACTCGCCTAAACCTTCTAGATTTGCAAGGCGGCATGTATTCAGGAGAAGAGTACAGGCTGAGGGAGAGACTATTAGTACATACATGGCTGCCTTCCGAAAAGCAGCACGACATTGCGGGTTCTGGGATCTCGAGGATCAATTACTGGATCAATTAGTATGCGGTGTACAAGACCTCAGGCTTCAAAGATGCTTGCTTGCCAAGGGCGATTTAACCCTTAAGATGGCTGTTGAGGAGTCTCAAGCAGCAGACATGTCAATTATCTCTGCTGCTGAGATACAAGGCTCTAATTATCTCTGCTGCTGAGATACAAGGCTGCTACATCCAAACCAAATGCTATTGTGCATTATGATGACAGTTTTCCTGCCAAAAATTCTGAAGCCGATGAAGATGTAAATTGCCTCAGAGGACAGCCTCCACCACAGTGAAAGAATTGAATTCCTGATAACAAACCTATGCCACCGCAAACAACCTGCCTGAGTTGCGGTGGTAATCATTTTAGATCCACATGCAGATTTAGAAACATAATTTGTTTAAAATGCCAAAGAAAGGGACACATAGCTAGGGTTTGCAAATCCAGAAAAAACTTTAATCCACAATATCAGCCTCAAATTAGATTACAAAAACAAAAAGAAGAATGTTTTACTATTACTAAGGTTTCTTACAATTCTAAGTCACCTAACAAATTTAACCAGATCTATACTAACAAAATTCACGTGACTGTCTCCTTAGAAGAAAAGCAGTGTCCAATGGAAGTTGATACCGGCTCATCGCTATCCATTGTATCCTGGAGCACATTAAAAAGGTGGTACCTGCTGTCACAAAGAAACATCTCCAGCCATGCAAACTGTCCTTAAAAGACAACTAAGGGCATTCCATTCCAGTAATGGGCACAGGTAAATTCAAAATCCAGTTTCAAACTTTGAGGGACTACTTCCTCTCACAATAGTAGAAGGCATCTTACCAAGCCTATTGGGGTTAGACTGGTTCACATTTTTTGGACTTACAATATCTGGAATACATTCCATTCAGGATCAGGATTTACAAGCATTATTAAATGATTTTAAGGAAGTGTTTAGTGAAGAATTAGGTCAGTATGTAGGAACTCCAATCTCATTTACCTTGGACCCCAATATAGTATCCAACAGGTTAAAACCTGGAAGAGTTCCTTTTGCATTATGACCTAAAGTAGATGCTGAATTGGATAAATTATTAGCCCAAGGGGTTCTAGAACCCACAGATTTAGCAAAATCGGAGACTCCTATTGTGACACCTTTGAAGCATGATGGTTCTATCAGGATTTGTGCAGACTATAAAAGTACCATAAATAAGGCTTTGCAAACCAATGCTTACAAAATGCCAATAATCCAGCATTTGTTGCTTTCACTGGGAAAGGGTTTTTGCAAAACTTAATACGCTCAGGCCTATCAACAGCTACCTGTTGACAACCTTACCACAGAAGCACAGACAATTGTCACCCATCGTGGTGCTTTTAAATGTACTAGATTACAATTTGGAGTTTCAGTAGCACCAAAGTTATTAATGCCTGATAGAGAGGCTGCTTATCAGGGCATTTCGAGGATAGTGACCATACTTCGATGATGTCTCATTTCTGCTTTGCAACAAAGAACTTATTCAAATGTCTCAGAAGGTCCTAACCTGTTTCAAAACAGCAGCTTAGAATTAAAGGAAAACAAGATGCGATTTGCAGTCAGCCAAGTAATTTTTAAGATACCACTAGATGCCAAGAGGTATTCATCCCATTGGAGTCAAAGGTAGAGCTTTAAAGGATGCCTCCACACCATCCCAAAAGACTGAACTGGCAAGCATTTTGGGGACTCCTCATTTCGAATAGCTCTTTTCTTCCGCATAAGCTTCTGTGGCGGAACTGTTACATGATTTGGATGCAAAGGCTCCTGATCATGGTGCCCAAAGAAGAATTTCTCTTTCATGCTGTCAAAGCTCTATTGTCATCTGACAGTGTGTAACTACCAATTTGCACAGGGATTTACTTTTGATATTTTGCTGCAAGCATCCCCTTTTGGATTGGCACTGTGTTGGCACACAAATTGCCAAATGGCCTGGAAAAGCACAATGGCATATTTCTCCAGACCTTATCAAAGTATTGAGAGAAATTAGCACAGATCGTAAGAAGCCTTAGCAGCAGTCACTTCCATAAAAAAATTTCATGAGTTTCCTCTATGGTCGACCATTTTCAACGTTGTGACAGATCACAAACCTTTATGAGGCATTTTGTCTGGAGATTCGTCCAATCTACAGATGTTTGTTCTCAAAAAGATGGACTAGGTGGACAATATTCCTCTGCCCTACTCAATATACATTAATAGTATTTGTATTATTAATGTATTACATGTATAATTATATTATACAATATTGTTATATTATACAATAATAATAATATTTATTATATGTATATATAATTAATTAATATATGTATTATTAATGTATTATAATGTAAAGACTTATTGGCGAGCGCCATATCAACCAATTGACAGGTCGTTGGGGCTATCCAGTGTAACTCAGAGGGAAACGTAACAAATGAGGGAATGTGTTGTGAGTATGATGCACTGGATTATTTGAGACACTGATGAGTGATGTGCATAACTGACACAAACTTATCTGATGAAGGTTTGAGAGAAGTCCAACTTCATTTTCAGCGAGAATCCAGCACTGCCACTCCAGAGCATTTGGGTGATAACTGATCCATTCCAACAGTTGCCAAAGACTGAACTGCACAGGTCGGGAGTGAGGGAGACGACGTTCGCCCTATTTAATATGATTACGCATGCTCCTAGCTGGGGAAAGGAGTATTGTGTTTCTATAGAATTTCATTTGTTGGCTCCGCATTTTGAGCAGGAGCTTTTTGTTGTTCTGATTGGCTGAGCAGCCTGACAGTTGAACTATAAAAGGGAAACTGTCAGACAGCATCAGCTGTTACCTGTCAGCTGGCTGATTCAGCAACATATCGGCAGACTTGGGTAACCTGCTTTCTTTGTTACAATAAACATTGTTTCGTTCTTCAATGCCTGCCTCAGCTCATTCTTAGAAAGAATATAATAGGAATTACATGATGCTGGGACACAGCGACGCTCATAAATACAAACCAGTTACCAAGCATCTAAATTTTGACCACATGATCATGGGGGAGGGGGTTGCTGCAAAGGTCGTAACTTATGAAAATGGTCATAAGTCAGATTTTTCATTGTTGTTGTAACTTCAAACGGTCATCAAATGAACTGTTGTAAGTCAAGGACTATGTGTAACAGGTTCATAGGTGAATCATCTTCTTGCCATTTCAAAAGAGACACTCTATTCCCTTCTCACCTAATTTTTAAATCTTATATAGCTGAAAGTTTGGAATCTTTTTTGAGCTGAGCACTATTTTAATACCATTAAAATTACATGCAAATTCAGGTACTCCTGAATTTGTGATTGTAATTGAGCCCAGAATTATCATCGTAAGTTGTGTTGGTCATTAAGCAGGTCAGTCATGTGACTGTTCCCAATTTTATAATCTTTTTCTTGTGGTGGTCAATAACTGAATCGCTACTGTTAATTAAACACCATGTTTGTTAAGTGAATATATTGTTTCCAATATAAACAATGTTTATACAATGGGTATATACAGAAAGGAAACACTGGTTTCTGGAAAAAATAATAAATTGCAGTCATGTGACTGCAGGACACTGTAAACAGCCATTTTTGAGTCCCTGATGCTCAAAATATGATCACATGACCACGGGGGATGCCATCATAACTTTGTACCATCATTCAGCAACCAGTTGTAAGTCAAGGTCTACCTATATCAGCAGAGGTGGTATTCAGCAGATTCTGACCAGTTCTGGAGAACCAGTCGTGGAAATTTTGAGTAGTTCAGAGAACCAGCAAATACCACCTCTCATTGGCCCCTCCCCCATCTATTCTCTGCCTCCTGAATCCCAGCTGATTGGCTGGGTCTTCTTTGGTTGCCCTGCAGAGAAGAACAGAGCTGGAAAGCAGGTTAGTGAGGTGGGAATGGGGATTTTGCAGTAACCTTCTCCTGCCACACTCACCAAGCCATGCCATGCTGCCATGCCATGCCACGCCCACTAAACCATGCCACACCCACTAAGCCGCACCCATAGAACTGGTAGTAATTTTTTTTGAATCCTACCACTGATCATTAGTGTTTATAAATATAGTAAATAGTTCCTTTGTATTTACAATTTTTCTTTCTGTCACATTGAGAGGCACTTCTGAAAGCTTTGCTGAGCAACAAACAGAGTCTTATATTCAAAAGTTTCATACCTCTACTTCAGCAATTGGCTGAAACTGCATGATTCACCAAAATGAAATTCATGGCAGTGGGATTCAGCTCATAATAGACAGAAGCTTCTGAAATTTTTCTTGCAACAGTTTTCTGCATATGAGCTGCATCCTTTGCAAAGAAAAAATGTATGCCAAATGAAACAAAGCTAAGTAAAAACTCACATACATTGTGGAAAATTGCACATAGAAATATTTATTATATTTTAATATATTAAATCAATGTTGATTTAATTGTATCCTTGGAGAATTTGAGGTAAGGATTAATATTAACTGTATTAATATGATTTACTTGCTTTCTGTCATCTATCACCAGTATTTGAACAAATTCCTACAATGGCTTTCTTTGCCAACAGAGTTTTGAAAACTTTACTGCTCTACTAAGACACAGTTTAGTTTGATATGTTATGATGGAGTCTTGGATGAAGTGATGAAATGCAGCTTTTTGCTTCTGCATGAAATAGCAACCAAGACATATTTGAACATATCTAGCTTAGCAAAGCTAAGACATAGTTCTGTGCTTGGGGCATCAATTATGAAAAAATGTTGGATTGGATGACTAGGAAACCCAATCCTACCTATCAATTTAGTTGTCTCAGGGCCAGTCACTTTCTCTCAACCCTAGGAAGGAGGCAATGGCAAACCACTTCTGAAAAACCTTGCCAAGAAAACTGCAGAGACTTCTCCAATCAAATCTCCAGGAATTGATATGTTTGAATGATGTTAGACAAAATATTTTATTAATTTTTTGATTATAGTAGTAAGTTTTAATTCAAACTAAACTTAAAAAAACCATTTAAAAAGTAAATGGAATTGTTTTTAAAAAAAGGAGAAGAAAGAAAAACAGTTCTGGAGAAGTTCTGAACAGCCTGTCTACTTACCAGTTCTTCATTCTTTGCTGTGGTGATTGCCTCCACTTTCATGGAGATGTCTTTGATTAACCATTCCACCATTGGAAGCCATGAGCTGGTCATTAAATCCTATCAGAAATGTGACAGCAGACTGCACATGTTTCACTTTCTGTGAACAGGTCACTCCAATACTAAGACTTACATGGAAAACATTTCCAGGATTTTTTCAAGAATCTTTATCTTTGATCACTGGTGTGTGGAGAAGAGAGAAATAATCTGGACCTCAACAGCAAAGGTTGTGCATCTCTGAAAAGATAATAGTTGAATGGAACAAGCTCAAGTCAGGGCTGGTGAGAGCTTTCTTTATCAGCCATTGCTTGACATCCCTTCTAATTTTGCCTTAAGTAGTTCTTGAAAATGCTACATTGTTCTCGGTTTTTAAATTCCTTTTTTGTAAGCATTCATATTTAGATGCATATTTCATTCAGAATGACTGGAAACCATTATATGATATTAGCAGTAACGCTAATAGCAGCAGTGTTGGCTTCACATAACAGTGGAATATTGATTAATTTTACATTAACCTTGCCAATTTTTTTAATTCTCTGATTAAACTCCACCTTGAACTTCTTTGATTCACTTCAATGGACAAAAAGGTGTTATACACATAACCTAACAAATGGATAATCCTTTCTTTGGAAGAATGAATAAGGTCCATGCATGAATTTAACAAGGCTTTGAATCAGGAAAACATAAAATGGAGATTTTAAGCAATAATTGGGAAATGAACTGTATCTCCAAGTCCTGCTGATCTCAAAAGGGCAGTAAATTAATCTATATATCTAACATACAATGATGGGTAGGACTGCACTGTACATTTTCAATCTAAATGTATTGAAAAGAACCAGAATAGAAGATTCTTTTCTACACAGGATGACATTTATCTCTTTTTCAAGGCACTGATTCATATATTTTAATGACCATTATTGGCTCTGTATCTTTTTTTGTCCTATTGCCAGGTTTCTTAATGTGCTAGAAACACTCTGTCACTGTGATTTTTCATAACAGAAAATCAGAAGCTTCCAAAGTATAAAATTAACTATTTCTTTCTCATTTGCACTTCCCAGAACTTGGCAACCACATTTTTCTTCCATATTTAGATAGTTTGTTGAGTTGAACTCCTCCTCTTCTTCCTCCTCCTCCTCTCCTCTAAGTGCTTGTTTGTGGATATATAAATCTTTTATTAGAGCATGCATTAATTGCAAATGCAGTGCCAATTAGGTTAATTTTGGAAATTCCTGTCCAGGTCACAATGTTCCTTCCTGCATCTATGGTGCCTCCAGGACCAATTTATCAAGAGATGTAATCATGTTTCAGTTTTGTCCATAAGCAAAACTCACATGGGTTTCAGGATCTTCCATTCCCACTGATGTCATTATTCTCTAGAGAGAAATCTTTCAGGTAACAGAAAGATTCTACATTAGGTCATGCAAATGCTTAAATTATAATGCAGATCAATGACAAGAAAAAGGCCATCTATTTCTGGAAACTTGGGAAAGATTTATTGTTATTAACCAAGATGAATGCAAGGTGAAGTCTCCCTTTATGAGACTCTCCACAAATGCATTTGCTCATCTGTGAATGTAAAAATCAACTTCCAGGTGTTTTGGGAACAAGAATCTGACTTCATCCTTCAAAGTGCATTCCAGTTTTATTGCAGAACGTTTCTTTAACTTTTTAAGAATGTCTTGTTTCACCACCACTAGTGATTATTAAATCATTTAATTTTCTCAGTATAATTGGCTGATGTTGCTTTAGACATGACTGCTCCCGCTTTCACTGAGCAGAGGAACAAGATACTTGCGTCCATTTCCTCTGTAACTTGTAAAAAACACCAATGATTCCTTTTAGGCAGGGGGTATTATCTCTACACCACATCTGCTCATCCACACAGAGACAAATTACTGTTAGGTTTCAGATTAGGCTTTATGAGGTGTTACTCATATCAGCTCATCAGTATACTACCACATCGTTTAACTCCAGCCTTCTGGTTTCCAGGTGATCGGACTGTAAATTTCATCATATTTCTTTTCAGTAGCATTGTGCTTTAAGTCCATTTTCTTTAAGAAAAGCACTGGCTGAATATTATCCTAGGATATTTATTTATTTAATACATTTCTATGCCACCCATCTCACTAAAACAGTGACTCTGGGTAACTTACAATATAATAATAAAGTTAGAACATACACCAAAAAAATCCAAATGAGAAAAGCTGATTTAAAAAAAAAAATAAAGTAAAAAGTTAAAATATATTAAGTTCAGCATGAGACCATGAGTCCATTCATGCAACAAACAAACATTTAGGATTTTTCCACAGTCAATCTTCAGCTGTTACATAAAAGATCTAGAAATGGGTTTGCCTGAACAAACTTTTTTTTGGATTTCAAACCTTTCCTTTACTATGGCCACACTATAGCAAAGACTTTTGTCCAGTCTTCAGGTAAAACATGGTTCTCAACTGGTGAATTTCCGTGTTTCTTTTCCTCTCCCTCCCATGCTAGAAAAACAGAAACCAATTGTTTTCCTTTCTGTGTCATGTTCTTGAGCAATGGTAGGGGAAAAAAATTAACACTTTTACAACTCTTCCTACCATGTGGCAGAACTATTGTTAATTCCATCCATCCATTTCTTTCTTTTTTCTTTATTTAATAAATGTATAAGAAGTCCCAGTTTGCGCAACTCCGGGCAGCTTAAAAATACATCAACAAAAATTATAGTAAAAACTCAGAAAACATCATCAAAAATCCAACAAGAGTCATAGGAAAACAAACCTACCAGGAACATCACACAAGGTGTCCTTCATCCACTCTGAGGGCCTGGAGAGGGATAGAGTCAATTTTTCAGGGTTCGTTTAAAGAGAGCCAGGGTGCTACGATAGAGAAGTAAAACAAAGAAAAGTCAACATCTCACCATTTTGTTGAAGAACACATTAAAAATAAATAGCCAACATTTTGCAATTGCTGAACCTGATTTTTTTAAAGGTCTATCTTTTCATGGAAGAGAATTTTTCCACTTAATATGAAAAGCTGAAGGACTGTCTTTTCCCAGTTACATCCGCAGAATGGACTAAAGTGAGGAGACAGTGAATAATGTGGGTCCCATCCAAAGGTGGTAGTCAGCAGGTTCTGACCAGTTCTGGAGAACTGGTAGCAGAAATTTTGAGTAGTTGGAGAACCAGCAAATACCACCTCTGACTTGTACTATCTTACAGTATCCTTCCCCTGTCATGCCCACCAAGCCACAACCACAGAACTGGTGGTAAAAAAATTTGAATCCCACCATTGGTCCCATCTTCTAAGGAGATACATTTGGTGGGACCCAGAAGAAGGGCCTTTTCTGTGGTGGCTCCCTCCTTTGGAACATCATCCTCACTGAGATTAAACTGGCCCCCACTCTTTAGAAAGAACTGGTTTTGCTCATGGGATGGCAAAATGATACATGGTGTTGTGTATAGAACTTGGTAGACTCCAAATACCTTGATCTGATTGGTCGAGAATTGGTTACTTAAGAGCCATTCCGATTGGCCCACCGAATGGCAGGAGCACTCAAACAACTGTCATTGGCCACAAGCCATGAGCAAGCCGCTATAAGAAGGGCTGCTGTGGCNCTATAAGAAGGGCTGCTGTGGCTTGAGCCAATGTTCTGTTACCAGTTACTTCACTGTTTGAATAAAGAGCTGTTTGTAAGAACCCGGTCTCGCGCACCTTATTTCCGAACAGAACACATCCCATCATTTGACTGCTTGTTGCAGAGGGAGGGAGATATTATTTTTACTCTTTTTATATTAGGATTTATTGTTTGTAAGCCATGCAGAGTTACTGAGAATGAGAAGATGGCCATACAAATTTCTAAAGAAATAAATAAAAAGCAAAAGGTGAGGAGAGCCCTCACCAGCCAATTGTAACAGAGACATTTGTAAAGGATCTAGTGAAGCACAGTTGGTGAATGAAGCACAGTTGGTGGATTGCTTGCATCACCAGAGTGGGGAAATGCATTTAATGAAAGCTGGAAAATTCAGATGGAGATTGATGAGAGAATGGTGTCGCTTTTCCTGCCTGAAATGATAGGTAAGGAGGAAGTAATCAGCCCTTATTTTCATCTGCATTATCTTATCAATTAATAGGACAGGGCAATGTTATTTAGTTTTTCTGGGTCTACCTTCTGGAAAAGGTGGCTACTTAGGCTGCTTCAAGTAAAAGAATGGTGAAAAGAAACCTGTAACTTGTTAGTATTACACAAAAGCACAATAATAGCTTTCTTACTTAAAAGTTCTGTCATTCCCAAACAAATTCATCAGCATAATAAAACAATTATAGTTCATTTCATTTTGAAATTTCAAGATGGGAAAGATAGTGCTGTAAGAAACTGTATCTACTTCAGAATTTCAGGATTAATTTTGTAAGTGGATCACTAAATACAATGCACCTAAGAACTGCCCTGTGGTAAGATGGGTGGCCAATACATTTTACAAATAAATAAAATATAAATTAGAAATATAATCGAATGGACACTACATCACCATGTAAACCTTTGCACACTCATATATCTTGGTAAGTTTTGTCTAATGGTGATGTTTGGTATCCTCTATGAAAGAGTAGTGCATTTTCTTCAGCTGTTAAGTTAATGTCTTAGTATCTTTTTGCTGACTTTTCATTCCAGGGTCTTGGGTTCAGCATTTTCAGGAAAAACTTTACATCAGGCACAAAGTGCTGATGCCCAGAATTCTCTAATTAATGATTAAAGTCTCTCTGGAGTTGCTTCTGTGGCAGCCAACATCTTGCCCAAGACAACCAGCAAGAGATTGAAAAGGAATTCTGAATTCAGACCTAGAGAATGATAGGTTATATACTGAGCATTTCCTAAGCAAAGTCTGGATAGTTTGAGGATAGAACTTCTACACCACCATTTTCAGTCCTGAAACATTTGGAAACAGCTAAAGGTGATTTGTGAGGGACTCATGCCTGCTAACGTAAAATGCTGAAGACAAGGTGAGAAACTCTCTGCCTGCCTACCTAGCCTTAGCAGTGCTCCTTCTGAATTCAGAAGAGAAAGGACAGGAAAAAACCCCACTATCCAGCACATTGGCTGCTGGCATGTTTCTTGCCAGTGAGACAAACTGTCTAGAATAGAATAGAATAGAATAGAATAGAATAGAATAGAATAGAATGGAATGGAATGGGATGGAATGGAATGGAATGGAACGGAACGGAACGGAACGGAACAGAACAGAACAGAATAGAATAGAATAGAATAGAATAGAATAGAATAGAATGGAACAGAATAGAATTCTTTATTGGCCAAGTCACACAAAGAATTTGTCTTTGGTACAGAAGCTCTCAGTTTACATATAAACAACAAAGTGATAGGTCATAAATCATAGTTACAATCATTAATCATAAGATACAAACAACAAGTGATAAATCATAATATGCCAATAGGAGAAGGTAGTGTGAAAGAGAAGAGGAGAAAGAAAGAAGATGAGAAAGAGGAAAATATGAGAAGGACAATAGCAATACAGTCTACAACATAGGCAAATTTCATTCGGCCTAAGAAAGTGCTGTGGGAATTAGTTGTTCAGCAGAGTGATGGAATTGGAGAAAAACTTTCTTTGTGTCTAGTTGTTTTGGCATGCAGTAGCACATAGCGGCATCCTGAGGGGAGAAGTTGAACAGGATCTTCTCAGCCATCTTTCTGGCTTGTACAATATACAGATTCTCAATGGAAGACTGACGGATTACAATGTTTTTTTTTTCTATATTCCTAACATCCATTGAAGTCTGTACCTTCAATGGATAGTTGAGAGAGGGAAGATCTTAGAGAAGAAAGGAAGAATAAGAGACTCATTTCTTAAACCTGCTCAGCTACATCTTCCTCTCCCTTCCCTTCCCTTCCCATTGTAATGACAAAAGATGTGTTGCAGTGTCCCAATGAAAGCATTGCCTTTTTGCAACTCAGGTACCGAAGGGCTGTAATTTGCATTGTGATGCATGTTATTTTATTTGATGGCTTATTTATTCAATTTATAGAGCTGTTGACTCAGCCCACAGTTGCCAAAGCACTTGTTAATTTTATTCCTCCCTCAGGGCTATGGAAGGGGAATTGCAAAGCCATCGTACTAGCATTTCCTTTTCAGAAGCTAAAAATTAGGAGCTGAAACAGGGTTGAGTCAGAAGTTGTTTCTAAGTATAAATAGAATCATACTATCTGAAGCTTTTCAGAAGTTTTAACCAGACTGCAGCACTGAATTGGAAATAAATCACTTTGTTCTTCAACACAGCTAACATCATGAGATCAAGAAGAGCTGGAATTGCTTTGTCTTTTATGGAGAAACCAGTTGGGGAAGTGGATGGGTAGGCCTACCTTTGTCTGGAATTGCTACTGCAGATAAAATTCTTTTGTGATACATAAATCAGTTCTTGTTCAGACTAGTTATGACCATCTGAGAAAAGAGACAACTTTCAACTTACAATAAAGGAAATGTTCCAAAAGTGCTTTTTCAAAAGGCAACTGGACTTTCTTTGCTTTTTGTTGAAGATGTTTCGCTTCTCATCCAAGAAGCTTTTTCAATTCTTCAGTTCTCCATAGACAGTAAAAGAAATGCTCAAAAATATGCTGAACTATTTGGGAAAATGAAGGTCCTCCAAACTATCCAAGTTAAATAGCTTCAGGTTTTACTTTGGAAGTGCAGAGTCACAGCTTATGAATCTAAAAATATAAATGTGCTTTGGGCAGGAAGTTCAAATAATGTTATCAGGGCTATCCTTTTTTTTCTAGCCATATAGCTTTCAGTAGACAAGCAGAAGGAATTTATGAGTTTATTTCAAATTAATCTTCAATACTAAGATTAAAAATAAATGTATTCAAAGTGAAGTTACAAACTGTTCAATCCCGAATTTCTGGGCCATCTACAAAAACATTCTGTAGTAATATAGTACAATGTAAAATTAAGAAAACATGAATGCTTGAATGAAAAGCTATGTTTTGAGCCCATTCCTAAACCATAATTAGTAAAAACAGACAAAGGATCCTTATCTCAGGCTTGACTTTAGATGACTACAGGTTCACATCAACTAAGTTTTCTTGGAAACAAAAAAATATTAAGAAACAGGAAGATTGAGTATCTTCTGTTCCACAGAAAGGGAACCATCACAGAGAATGTTCATTCCATAGTCACAGCAGATGGCATTGCCTCAGGGAAAGGGCATCAGTAAACCTTCTCTTCCTAATCTCAGTGGATCATCAGATTCAATCCAGAGATAGAAATATGTGTAAGTTATTTGCCATTATGATTTACTATTTCTTTTACTTTCCAGTTTACCCTACACTTTGGGAACTTCTTGCCCTATTCATAGAATCATGGGGTGGGAATGGACCTCAGATATCTTCTAGCCTACTGCCCTGCTCAAGGCAGGAGCCTCATACTTTCCTAATCAATTTTTTTTTTTTGAAAAGAATTTTATTAATTTTCTACAAACACACATAACATACACAACATTAAAAACATCTACTCTATATATACTTCCGGTGTGTCGGTTGTGTTCATCAGTTTTGTGCATTCATTTTGTAGTCTCAGTTGCAGTTATATTGCATAACAATTCATATTTACATCCATATCCTAATATTACTAAAAAGAAAAAAAAAAAAAGAAATTTTGTTTTGACTATACTTTTAATCATTCATGCTTTGTGAGATATCAATACTTTAACAATTTATTCTTAACAAATCAAATAATCACAACAATCAATCCTAAAAAACCCTTTATAGATATAGTATTAATGTTCTATATCGTATTTTTATCATCTAGCCATTGATAAAAAAAATCCAAAATTTCATAAATTGTTTATCTTCTTGCTCTCTAATTTCAAATGTCATTCTACTCATCTCAGCACATTCCAATATTTTCTTAATAATTTCTTCCCTGTAATGGTATTTTCTCTCATTCTTCCAATTTTTAGCAAATACAATCCTAGCCGCTGTTAATACAATTTACAATCAAATATTTCAAATCTTTATTTATATGTGTCAGGTAAAATTCCCAATAAAAAAATCTCTGGTTTCAAGGTCTATGTGTTTCTTTGTCATTTTTTCCAACCACATGTGAATTTAGTCCAATATTTTCTGGCATCCTCACAAGTCCACCACATATGATAGTATGAGCCAGGTATCTGATGACATTTCCAACATTTTTCAGATTTGTTCTTGAACATTCTTGCTATTCTTGTCGGGGGAAGTGCCACCTGTAAAACATCTTATACAAGTTTTCTTTATATGCTGTTGACATTGTCATTTTATAATTTTTGAGACCACAGTTTTTGCCATTTCTCTAAATCAATCCATATCCAAAATTCTTCCCCCAAGCAATCAATCATAGTTTCTTTAACTTGTTTCTTCTCTAACTTAATTCCAAATAAATAACCATATAATTTTAATCACTTCTCATCAGTACCCATCAATATCTTATCTAAATCAGTCTGTTTGTCATAAAATCCTTCCGTTTTAAAATCTTCATCATATCTTGAGTGTATTTGCGCATATGAAAACCAATTCATCCTTATACGTTCCTCTAAGTTTTGGATCGATTTAAGTCCACCCTTTTATCTAACAATTCCCCATATCTAACTGTTTGTTCTTTTTTATAAGATCATAGGATAGGAAAATGCTTCAATAGTCGATAACCAAACTGGAATTTTCAAAATAACTTGTTTTTTTTATCTTCTCCACCAATTAACCACAAAGACTCCGTATATAATGTCTTCTGAAATACCCCTGTGTTTAGTTCCCTTGTACCATAAAAAAGCATGCCAGCCCAACAGTAAAATCATGTCCTTCTAAATGTCAACAATCTATGCTTTCTTAATGTTATCCATTCTTTGACCCACATCAAAACTTGCAGCTTGGATAATACAGTTCCCAATTAGGCAGGCCAAAACCTCCTCTATTCTAGCATCTTGCAAAAGCTTTAACTTTATTCCTCCTTCTTTTACCTTGCCATATAAACTTCAACATGATTTTATTTAAATCTTCAAAAATGTTTTTCCAAGTCTATTTGGTATTGTTTGAAAGAGAAATAAAATTCTGGTAAAATATTCATCTTAATTGTTGAGATTCTCCTATTAATGACAATTGCAAGTTTTCCCATTTCTTCAAGTCTGTAATTATCTGTTGTTTGAGTTTGGTATAATTATTCTCTTTAATGTGCTACATCTTGCTGTCAAATATATCCCCAGATACTTAACCTTATTTGTACTTGGATTTTCAAAAATCTGTCATTCTTCTCTTTTCTTCTCAGTAACATGTTTTTTGTTAGAATCTTTGTTTTATCTTTATTTATTTTCAAGCCAGCCATCTCACCATATGTCTCTATCTTTTCAATAACTTTGGAGCGGTTTCTAACGGGTCTTCCAAAATAAAAGCTAAATCGTCAGCAAAAGCTTGTAGTTTGAATTCTTCTTTTTTAATTTTTCATTCCTTTTATATATTTTATCATCCCTAATATTTCTATTCAACACTTCAAAGTCAATACGAATTAACAAAGGAGATAGAGGACACCTTGTCTGTGCCTTTTCTTATATTAATAAGATCTGTAAATTCTCCCTCATCATTACCATTTGCTGCCTGTTTATTATATATGTTCTATTGCTTGAATAAAATTTTCTGGCAAAACCCATCTGTTCCAAATAGTAATAACATAATCCTCCAGTTCACGTTGTCAAAAGCCTTTTGAGCATCTAGAAATATCAAAGCCATTTGCTTCTCAGGATGAGCCTCATAATATTCCAAGTATCCAAGATTACTCTCATATTGTCTCTAATTTGTCTCTTGGCAGAAATCCATTTTTGATCTGGGTGAATAAAATTATTTAAGTATTTTTCTAGTCGTCCTCTGCTAAAATTGAAGCAAAGATTTTTATAATCTGCATTCAATAAGGAAATAGGTCTATAATTCTTAATTTGCAACGGGTCGGCCTCCTTCTTTTGAATAAGTGTAATATAAGCCTCTGACCATGTTTTAGTATCCTCTTCTTTAACATAACTTCATTCATAACTTCTAACAATGGGACTGCTCAATGATTCTTGAAATTTTTTATAGAATTCTTGCCCGGAAGCCCATGCTGGACCTGGTGCTTTCCATTGTTTTGTCTCTTAAATGCTTCATTTAATTCCATCATTGTTATCATTACTTTCTAACATTTCTTCAATCTCTTTAGGTATCTTCGGTAAGTTAACATTCTGTAAATACTGTTTAATTTTTTCCTCATCAATATTCTCTTGTTTTATATAGTTGCCCATAGAAATCTCGAATAATTTCCTTTTCTCCTTATTACCACAACAAACTTTGGCCTTGATCATCTATTAGTTTCAATATTTTCTTGATTCCTTCTCCTTTCTCAGTTTATATGCTAGCCATCTACCTGGTTTATTTGCATCTTCAAAATAATTCTGTTTAAATTTCTAATTTTCTGTGCCAGTTCTTCCTTCTCTATTAATTCCATTTTAGCTTAATTACATCCAGTTTCAATTAATACCTTTTTTCTGTGGCATTTTCTGTAATTCTTTTTCAAAGCCTTTTATATTCATCTTCCAAGGTCTTGGAGGCTTGTCTTTTCCTAATATTCTTTTTCTCTGTATAATTATTATCAAACCTCTAGCATATGCCTTCATTGTATCCCAAACATTCTGTATTGAAGTATCTTCTCTTTTGTTTTCTTTAAAGAAAAAAAAACCAAGTTCCTTCTCCATCCAATTGTATAAAGTCTTTCTCCCTTTAAAATGTGTTGTTTAATGTCCCATCTCGATCTTTTTTTTTGTCCCTTCCATTTAATTGTCATTGGACTATGGTCTGCCCAGTAGTTATTTCAATACTTGTTTCTTGAATAACGGATATTAATTCTGTTGAGATCCAAAATCATATCTAATCTGGACCATGATAAATGTCTATTAGAGTAAAAAGTATATTGTTTAGCTTTAACGTTTCTTTCTCTCCAAATATCTTTTAAGGTTAATTCATCTGTCATTTTAAAAAAAAAGATTTAGGGAGAACCTTTCTATTTTGTTTTATTGTGTTGTTATATAGTCCAATTTATTGTCCACAATTCCATTAAAGTCTCCCCATCATAATTATATTAACATAGTCCAGTCTAATTATTTTCATATGTAGTTTTTTTATAAACTCTTCTTGTTTATCATTCGGAGGCATAAATTGCAATCAGGAGTATTTTTCTATTATTGTCCATTATTCTCCACCGATTAATACTCTGCGTCTCATATCCGTGTAATCAATTTTTTGCCTGGAATATCCTCTTGATGTAGAGACCACTGCCCTCTTTCTTCTTACATTGAGTCAAAGAAGTAAATATTTTCCCCTATTTTTGGTTGTACTAACAATTGCTCATGTTGTTTTTAAATATGAACTTCTTGTAAGCAAATTATTATCAAATTTTAATTTCTCTAATTTATGAAAGGTTTCCTTCTTTTAACAGCTGAGTTAAGTCCATTTATATTCATTGTAATCAGTTTTTTTTTCTTCCATTGATTATGCACTTTAGATTTAGGTCTAACAGCTCTCGTGGCTCTCACTTCACGGTGTCTCCTTTACTAGTCTACCTGTCCACCTACAACTCCTTTCTCTTTTTCAATCTCCAGTTGGTTCTTCCTGAAACTCTATTAATGAGACCTCTTTCTCTGCCTCCTCCTTCTTCTCCAAAAAATTTCTGCGTAGAAAAGTTCTGCTTTTTTCATATCGATCAATTCTATGTCTCTGCTCTTGCCACATAAAAAATTAATCCTTCTGGTATCAGCCATCTATAGTTCACTTCATTTTCCAATAGCATTTTAGTCAGAAATCGGTATTCTCTTCTCATCTCTCTCACTCTTCTAGGTATTTGTTTTTAAACCACAATCTCTTTGCCTTTATATTTCAATGTTTTCTCTCTTACCACTTGTAATATTTTGTGTTTTGATGGATTTTTTTGGTAAATCTAATATGGACTTCCTTTGGTAATTTTATTTCTCATCGGCAATATGTTGATATAAACTCGATATACGCTGTAATCACTCATACCCACTCCATATTTCCTCTGTAATTTCCAGGAACATCTGCCAAGATTTCTATCATTATTGGCAGCCAAATTTTCTCCTTTTTCCTCTTCTATATTTGAAATCTAAGATAAAATTCTGACCTTTCCATCTCCCCACCTCAACATCCCACTTTTTTCTTGTTCTATCTAATCCATGTTAATCTAGTGTCAATATTTCCAACTTCTCCTCTCTTTGTTTTTCCTTCTTCCTCAATTTTTTGGAATCTCTCCTCATACTTCCCCATCATTTGTTTAATATTTTCATCACTTTTCTCTATTGTTTGTTCTAATAGTATCTATTTTTATCCTTGGATTCCTTGCATAAGCAGATCTGTAAATTTACTTTTTCTTGTTCTTATACTTGCTTCACCATTGTCTGAATTAAATTGTTGTCCCTGTAGATGGTGGGGAAGCAGAGGTAGAAGCAAAATGCCGAGATGGTTTTGGTTTCCTGCTCATTTTAGTGCTTCCAAAGCTTCAGATTCTCTTTGACTTTTAATCCAGCTGAAAAGTAGCAAATTATAGTCCAAAATAAAAAAGTCCAATAGTAAAAAACCCGAAACCAAAGAAGAAAAAGGGAAAAAGGAAAAAGAAAGGTCTTCGGGTTCTTCTAGACCCTAGTCCAATTGAAATAATCCACCATAAAAAAAAATGGAAGAAAAAAAAGAGAATGAGAGAAAAGAAAAAACAAAGTGATCAAAAAACATGAGATGGAAGAGAGCAAAGGAAAAAAAAAAAGAACTCTGAGGCTTCTTTAAAATAAAAGCAAAAATAAGAGTTAGTTAAAATTTACAAAAAAGGTACTGGCCGAGTTAAGGACTGTCTCAGTTTATAGTAAATGATTAGTCAGTCAGTAATGCTATAAGTATACTAATATATATTATAGTATATAGTAGTATACTATATAGTATAGTATTATATATATTATAGTCTATGTATACGATATATGTTACACCTGGCACACCTGGCATTTTTTATTTCTTTATCACAAGCGCTCTTATTATAAACTCTCTCGTTTCAGCAGCTTCAAAAGCCAAGCCCCTCAAATGTTGAAATATCCGATAAGAGTCCAAGAAACACAGCCTTGTAATAATCATTTTTACTAGTGTTCTTCCTCTATCTATGCACATAAAATGTTCCTGCAAAAGGAGTAATTATGCATTTTTTCTCCCCAGTTCAAAGTAGAAATATTTTCAAGCCTCTAGTTGGCATTATGATCTGCAACATCTCTTCGAACCTACTCTTTCCCCCCCCGCCCCAGCCCAAAAGAGAAAAAGGTATTTAATAATAACAAACTCAAACAGAAAAAAAAAAGAAATGAGGACCAAAGGGAGCTCTATCATCCTAGAAAGAAAATTGAAAAAAATCAAAAAGAAGCATGAATATATTATAAGAGGAAATTCAATCCAGTTACCACAAAGGTACAGTTAAAGCTCCTCAAAAAAAAAATAAGAAAAGAATCCAAAGCCTGCAATTGTGACATCACTTAAGAAAACGCCGCTCAACCAGTTCAGTCAACAAAAATAATAGCTCACAGCATTTCTTTCTCTTGTTCAGGATGTTCCTTTTCAAGTCGTCAAAACCAATTTTACAATTCAAACAGGGGAAGTTTGCTTCAACCCAAATCGACACCACCTCACTTCTAAGCCACTTTCCTTCCGGAGTCTGTCACCGACTTCAGCAGCTTTGAAAGGCTGCTTTCCGCTGGCCAGCAAAAAGGGCTTTCCCGGATCAAACCAGAGGATTTGCGATATCTCTGGGATCCTGGGACAGTGCCCCTTCACAATCCCCGTCTCTACGGGACGGTTTAGGTCCGTTTAGGCCGACCAGGGGCGAAAATATCAGCTGCGATCTCAGAGCCCCGAGATCGCAGCTGTAACACCGAGATGAAGCTCCGCCTTCCCTACTTTCCTAATCAATTTTTATTCAATCAGTTTTTTGAAAACCTCAAGTGATGGAGCACCTACAACCAGTGGTGCAAGCTATTCCATTGATTAATTGTTCCACTGTCAGAAAAAATCTCCTTACTTACTGGGTTGGACTGACTTGATGAATTGACTTGTTCTCTATAATGCCATTGGCCTGCTCTCTAGTGCCCTAGATAAAAAGCCAATCTCTTCTTCTTTGTTACAGCCCTGCGAGTATTGGAAAACAGTTATCATGTCCTCTCTAATCCTTCTCTTTGATACCTAGCTCCCTCAACTGTTCATCATATGATTTTGCCTATATTCTGTATCACCTCTGTTGGTCTTCTCTTCACACTTCCCAGGGTCTCAACCTTTTTTTGTATCATGGTGTACAGTGGATATCTAAATTCCACCAATAATTTGATTCTAAATACAGTTCCCAATGGAAAAAAATAGGATTAATCATATTTTTTTAGAATGTTTGTGTTGTAGGACCAGCAGAAGATGTCCGGTTAGTCAGCATGCACCATACAGCAGGAACTGTGGACAAAGTTTCCTAAAGCTTTGAAAAGCACAAGGAGAATTTTGAATTGTTATCAGAGATCAATTGGCAATTAATATTGCTGTTTCAGCAATAAAGTCACCACTCTCCTGACATCACTAAACTCTGACCCAAATACAATATCTGAATCACCTTCTTACAATATGCTACACTGGTATACATTTTTCTCCCTCAAAAAGGACTCTGCCCCATCCAGGAAAATTCTCAAGACTACAAACTGATCTTTCAAGTAAAACACAATCCCATACAGGACAGATCTGTTTTCTGGTCTCTTTTAAGTCCAGCCCACAGAACAAGTAGCAATTTTATTTTCTCTAGATTTATTATTAGACTTTATCTGAATCCACTTATTGTATTCATTTTTGTAGCCAAGAGGTATGTATCAGCTTTTGTGATGTCCAAGCCTGGGATTGCAAAAAAATGAAAGAAAGAAAGAAAGAAAAAGAAATAATCTATTTGAAGATTACAGACAAGCAAGCTGAAGATCATCTGCACCTTGATGGCTATTCATTTCAAACCTCTGGAAAAGTGAACATGGAAGTCAGGGTGGAGCATTGCAGGATCCCCCAAAGGCATTCCAAAAGATCCAAGCAATAGTTTACCATTACTATTCTATTGGCAATCTCTGTAGAGACAGATGTGGAACTATTCCCAACTGCTTCAAGTATTGCAACAGGATACAGTGGTCAATTTAAAGGCATAGGAAACTACCAGAGTTTCAAAAGGATCACACATACTTTAGCATTTAAAGTGCCAGACTGAACTCCAGGACATACTCCTCTTAACACAAACATCCATCTGTTTCTCTTTCTGAACAATTGGTATCATTTATACAATATGGTCAGTGGTTGGAATTCATTTTTTTTTCTACCAGTTCTGTGAGCGTGGCTTGGTGAGCATGGCAGGGGAAGTGCTGGACTACTTGCAGCCAGAGGCTGCTGGAGGTGTGTGTGTGTGTGTTTATGTGTGTGTGTGTGTGTGTGAACACTTTAAGGTGAGATCCCGCTGGCTGACGGACGCAAAACGTATGCCTAAAGGACACAGCGGACAAGCAAAATTTCGGGGTGGCTTCATCCGTTGTCATCTGCTTCAAAAAGTGGTGAAAATTTGCATAAACCGAATGGAAAAGAACGGAAAAGAACGGATGTGGGTAGTATGTAGCGGGGATGTTAAACGAATGTTCAGAGGAAGCCTAGCGGATGACAGTGGATGAAGCGGATGCATCACGTACGCCTAAGGAAAGAAAGGGGATGCCGTGCGGATGTATATCCAATGCAAACACATCCTTTCTATTTCCGTGCTACTACCAAAGCATAGACGTTCTATGTATCCTTTCTTTCCTCCCTCTTTCTGTTTTCAGCTGCAGTGAATGTGAGTTGCGAGGATGCCCAGAGGATGCAGAGAGGATACAGCGGACATTTAATGGATGATAAATGGATATAGAACGTTTGTTGCTTGTATGTTGCGGATGTACATCGTACACGGCAGAAAGTTCATCTGTTCACAAAGTTTTGTGCAGCTCAAAACTTCTTGCGCGGATGAAATCGC
>BHFT01033920.1:0-29410 GCA_004320025.1 Laticauda laticaudata
TCTCTCTGGTCGCAATAACAACGTGTAGGCAAGATAGGCGAAATCCTTGCGGTTAAGATTTGAGAAGAAGAAACAGGGGAAGGCAGAACCTCTAATGATGTATCAGAGAGAAATCTACGAAAAAGCAGAGGATCTGCTCTTTGAGTCTGAGACAAGATGGAAAAAGAAAAAAGGGGATTTGTGAGCAGAACCGAAGCCATGTTGGATGGCCCATTGATTGAATAAGGAAGTGTGTCTCAAAACTCAGTAGTTCTGCTAAATAAGAAAGTGTTCCAGTTTGTGCACAAGAGAAAAAACAAGAGAAGGCTGGAACAATGGAACTGTAATAAAGCTGCTGCGATGTCGAAACCGTATAACTACTTTTGCTAGATAAGGAGCTAGTTAGAACCTTCGAAATATGTATCAAGTTAAAACAGAAAGAAATGTGAGCCAAGCCCTCCTAGAGGGGATAAAAATGCTGCCTGAATTTTCTCTGTTTCCTTCAATGCCTGGAGGGGACCCGTCTCTGCAGACACGTGAATAAAACCTTGTTTTCCTTGGATCAACGAATCTTTTGGTGGTTTTTTATGTGCTTCCACCTCACACTATTAATTTCTAAAAGGGCTGGAATTGAAGGGTCTGATTCTATGATTTCAATAAGTGTTGTCTTCACTTCCATTCATTGTTCTTGCTGATAACATTTGATTTTCTTTTAAATAAAGAAAATCTTGAACTGCAGTATTTTGGAGATAAGGCTGAAAAGTTTTGCCCAAACATCATTATATATCTTGGCAAAGAAAATCTGCCTCCACTTTTCTTTCTCATTTTCTCCCTCCAGTCACTGACCCAGTATTTTCCATGTCTATCTACTTATATATGTGGTGGCAGTATTTTATAGGGTTGGATTTTTTTTAAAAAAATGTAATCATGTCTTAGAATTTTGGTATTTTGGTATAAGTATCCTCATTATGGAAAGCCTCTATTTTTTGTTTTAAAGTATTGGTAAATTGAATCCATGCTGATGCCTGAAATAGACAGAGTTCATTTTCTATTTCTTCCCCATTTGCACAAATGTTTTCTGTATAATGCCTGTGACATAACTGATGAAAACTAATCAAAGATTGTTGGGAAGGTGATTTCAGTTAGTAGATTATTGCAAAACTATTTGCTGGTTGATTCCTTGACATCGGACACTCTTTTGGTTAAATTTAAAAAAAGCAGTAAATCACAGATCTCCTGACACTTCATAACTCTTTAATCAGCTTTGTGGAAAGGCATGGCTAGAATAGAATCTTAACTGTAAACAAGAATGAAGTCATACTGAACAGCTGGCTATTACCAAAGACAAGATGTAAATAACTTTTATAACCTTGAATGTAAACTCTGGTGGAGTTTTTTTTCCTTCTGCCTTTCTGTGTATATGAAGACTTGGTGGTCTTGAAGCCAAACATTTTACTTAATCTACTATATTTCTGGATTTCCTCATTTTTATCTTGTATCTAATAGCAACAATTAATCTTATCAAACAAGCTAGCCTTGAATTTCTTCCACCTTTTACAAAAAACAATGGCAAACAAGACCTGCTAACAACATTTAGTTAGGAAAGCCACATGACTTCTGGCCAACCACCCTTCTCTGCAATCAGTTCTGAACATGAGCCCATATTCAAGACCTTATTCAAGCAGGTTGTAAATAGCCAGTTTAGAAAAGCTGACTTCCCTGATTTTTTTTGGAATGCCACATTTAGCTTTTCCTGTTTTTTTCCTGCTTTACCCTTCCTTCAATATACTTTTTATATTTCTATCAATAAGCACCTTTTATTATCACTACCCTGGAGATTTTGCTTCATTAGTTTTGTAGAAAGGCTGTCAAAATGCCTTTCTTCGAGGGTTTGAATTTTCCCGCTGGGAGAGCTCCGGCACAAGGATACAGACAATTGCTTGAAAGCTGGATCTTTTTATTTTCAGGAAGGCGAGAGACATTCCTGGGGCTAGCTAGCTGACTTTGAATGGTAAGTCCCTGGTTTTTATACCTTTTTCTCCTTTTGTGTATAAATGTTCATTTAGTGTTTAATGTTTAATGTTTAGATATTAAAATCCTGTCAGAGTTTAATTTTTCACCAAAAGGCAAACTTAGTGAGGCACGAAAAATAAACTCTGCGGGGTGGCTTGATTGTATCATTGGGTTTTTCCGAATCTCTTTTAGCTTCATGATGGTTTTTCCTATTTGTTTTGTAGTAATCTTCTATTTGTTTCCTTTGTGATTTATTTTGTAATTTTGTCTGTTTGTTTTGCTGATTTGGCATGTCCTGTGTAAGGGTTTTCTTTTCCTTGTTTCCCTAGCTTTCTTAATTACTTGGCTTTTATCTAGGGGGCTTCTTTCAATACCTTTTATTAAANGGCTGGCCTGATGTTCCCTTCGGGCTTTTCCTGCTTGGGTGACACCACTGTCCTCGTGAAGTTCCCTTTCCACAGTTTCATAACAGAATTTCTCTGGAAAGTGCTGCCAATGTATAGTGTCTGCCTATGTTTCAGGAATGACAATTTAATTCGTTATTTCTGGGTTTGGATCAGAAAACTCCAGAGCACTATATTTTAACATTTTTCTTGGAAGTAAAATGAAGGAAGATTTCCTTGATGGAATGGTATAAAATATTCCAGTTGAACTGATTTTGGGGTGTCACGGATTCTGCCTGCCTGCTGCCAGTCTATTATTTTTAACCATTTACCAGAAATGGTTACTACAAACTACAAGAAAAAAGAGTTTGTAGGGACGTTTAAATTATGCCCTCTTTGTTGTTCAAAGCAATATGAATAGCTAATCAGTGCTCTACACAATAGGCAATTGGTGCTCCACACAACCTTATTCCAATAAAAGGGAGGTAGTTGTATGACAGAGATAATTATTTTCAAGCAAGCATTTCAACCTTGCATTCTTCCTTCACATTGTATTAGATATTTCTTCACCACTACCCTCTCAAAATAATGTACTTAAGTCAGCATAGATGTTTTTGCCACAGGCAGTCCAAATCCCCGAAGGAATAAATACTAGGCACAGGATGGAAGGGACCCAGTCAGCATCCAAGACAATTCAGGAGGAAAAATAGAATTTGTCAAAATTCAGCCAAGTGAAGGAACATAAATACAATAAAATGTGATTTTTAAATGCCCTCAAATTCAATTGGGTGTCATAATTTTTTTAAGAAAAACATACTTTCTACATACAATGTTCTTAAAACAAGCATTTCTCTTTAGAAACTCTGTATCCTATAGACATACTATTTTTTCCTGTTCAGCTCTGTGCCCCAAAATCTGGATTCCTCTTGTTTGCTCAGCATTACAATTCAGATCTTCATTTTGTAATCATTCCTTCTGCTGTTGCCTCTGCAACTGAGATGCTGATTTCATCCCCCTCTTTTTTCTTTCTACACAAGGATTCCTATCAGAACCAGCTGCTTTCTCATGCAGCTGTGCATTATGTGTAGTTAATGCTCTCTGCTTCCTATCAAACAGGAAGTTTTGGAAGTTGCAAGTATCTTTGATCAGTCACAAATGATCCAGTTTAGAATTTGTTCATGTGTATATAAAGACTCAGCAAATGACAGTGCTCGTGTGACATTTGAAACCTAGGCAGGTTAACCTAACATATCTAACCTCAGTAGTTAGACTGAGAAGTCCAAAACCAAAATTATATGTTTTTTGTAATTGTTGACTTGTCTACTGATTTTCCAGGAATGTAGCAAATGTTTTCTGTAATTGCAATTATAAGAAGGCTCTGAGTTTGATTCTTTTATCTGTATTTTTTCTTTCCCCTCTTCTCATATGTTTTTTAATATTATCACTGTCACTTTCTATAGCTTGCTTACTTTAGTGCAGTATATAAAGATCTATTTGGGAGTATCTCTGACTATAAATTAGTAAAGTAAAATAAAAGAGAAGGGAATGGAACACTACTGTGATATTTCTACGAAGAAAACTATATGGACCTATCCACAAAATATTAAGAATTCAACTTGACCTTTCCTTCATTGTTTCCTAGTTTCAGCAGAATTATAACCGCTGAATGGAAAAATTACACAAATTATTCCAAACGGCAGTCTTTGCTGCAATGAAGTGCAATCCTTTTCTGCTCTGACTTCTCTTGGTCTTCTGGTAACTTTCTAAAGTACCAGTTCTGTTCACACAATACACTTAACTCAGTCATCAGTCAACCTTCTCACAGGTCTTTTTCTTAGATTCTGACAGCATAGAATGATTCTAACTAGGTCGTATGTTAATAACTGAGGCCATATGGACCCCCTGCTGCTTCTTCCCAACATGCCATAAACCCGTGGAACAGGACAGTTCTGGCAATACTTCATTATATTGCCAGTTCCTTCCCCATATGGTATAGGACATGTATAAAGACATTTGGGATGTTTTCCTTCCCAAAATTCTGTACTTATACTTAAGTCTAAAGTATTGTGCTGAAAAGGGAGCCATCCCCAAACAGTAGCAGTCAATATTCTTTCCTGCTATATGTGAGAAATATCAATGAAAGGGGCTGTGTTAGATAAAGATCAGGAGTCCCTCACCAGGCTGCATCAGTAGAAGTAAAACTGAAGAATGCATTAGGGTTATTGGAGAAATAGGGAGCAGTATGCAGCAGAATAACTGTCCCCACTGGATATCTTTATCTATCTTTAAGAGGGATAACAGTTATTTTCTCTGAAACTCTTATATCAGAAAATCAGAATTCTACACATTTTAAAAAAATTGTCTGAATCTAATTCCCTTTGTATACCCTAATACTTCCACATTCCTAGCCATCTTGACCTTTGACCATCCAACCCAACTCCTTCCATCTCTCACACAACATTTTGCCTCTAGTAATTGGGCCAAACAAATTACTTTGTGTTCCAAAGATATCTGAATTTTGTAGTTCTCACCATATTGTCAGAAGGTCCTTTTATATCTTTTCCCTGCATGATTGTTTTTGAAAAATACATGACAGACACTGGTTCCCTTCTTTCTTGAGAAGCTAAACAGAGAGCTTTAGCTCAACTTCCCAAAGCCACTGACATGCTCAGGATTGGATCCCTTGCCCAGATTGGGCCCTTGTCACCTGACTCCTTCCTCATATGCTCTCAACTGAGTCAGCCACTGTTGTCTGGTGACACCTAAGGATGGCAACTTGATAGATTAGATCAGCTGAAGAGTCCAAGTTCATAACATTATTCCCTGTATCACTCTCAGCTCTCTTCTGCATCTGTTACTTATCAGCAGAGCTATTTAAAAACAACAACATGGTTTAAGTCTTCTTTAAGAAAAAGTGCAAGAAGTAGCTTGAAAGTAATAGTCACAACAGAATAATTGCACCAAGCAAGAATCTCAGCTTTGCCCAGTCTTTTTTCACTCTTGTCTCTGCACTTGCAACCTGTTAACAGGGCACCTTGACAAGTGACTACTTTTCTAAACACCCACCAAATGCACCTTGCTCAATACATCCCAAACTCCTTGTTAAGGAGAGTGATTGATGTCCATTTTGGGCAGACAAATAGAAAGGAGGATGACCTAAATGGCAATTTTTTAATTTGGGCTGTAACAATTGTAGATAACATGATGTCTAATTGATGGCAATGTAAGGTACTTCCTCTCTGTTTATATTCTAGAGGGGAGGTGGGATAGGATACATCTGACATAATTTAGAGTCCTAATTTGGGAAAACACAATGTGTCAGAGACAGGCTCATGACTATATTCAGTACCAGAGAAGACAGGTATGGGCAATGTATATATCCATTCCATTTACCTGAACCTCAGATTCTCTAGAAATATCCCTGAATTAATGAGATTTTACTTTAATTTTGAAAAATGAAAAGATGTTAAGAAACAGAATGTGCAGCAGATTGTGCCCTTCAACAGTCCTGTTACTGCCTAAGGTTTGCAGTTTAGTTATGAACAAAGGGGGAAATCACAATTTATGTGACCATACTTTTCTGCTGGCTCAAGGATTGGTGGTTAACTAAGTCTTAAAATTCATCAGATCTTTTCAACCTGTCGTGTTGCAATATTAATGATAAAATCGTCTCCTCACATTCCCTGCACATTAATACAGAAGAGCTCAATTTTGCTGGAATAGAGGAAACTGTTTAATTCATTTGGATTAGTAAGGAACTTTGCCTATTGTGCATGCTTGAATAGTTGGGATGGCAGTGAGATAAATATTTTATGCAGTGGCACCAAACCTTCTGGGCACCTGGGACAGGTTCCGTGGAGTGAAGTTTTTCCATGGACTGGAGGAAGCATGGTTTTGTATGCTGCCTGCATCCCACAAATGGGGCTTTACTTGTTTGTGTGGCCTGGTTTCTGGCATGCCACGGACCTGTGCCAGTCCACAAATCAGAGATTGGGGACCTCTGATCTAATGCATTGTTGACCAAGTTTCAAAGCTTGTTTAAATTCTAATTTTGTAGGATAATAATCAAGCAGTATATCGTATACTGTACATCACAAGTCATTGGTCCATGTCTCTTCCAATATTAAACAGTGAGCATTTATTGGCAGATTGATGTTATTAGAATGTGGCAAAAAATGAAAACTCGGTTACAGAAAATTATTGCTGGTGTCAAGACTCTGTTTTCTGGCTGGTAATAACTATCACCATCTAAAATGTGGTTACAGCCTATTTATTTTGAAATCAATTATATTGCTTGTATGTAATTTAATGCTGATTGCAAAAGCAGATGAATACATGTTGTAGTAACTTTAATTTGTACTTCACTTTTAGTGACATTTACTCATGCCCTTATTACTTTTTGGTTAGATTACTGTAACACATGTACTTGGAGCTGCCCCTGAAGCTGCATAGAAACTGCAATGGCAATAAAATGCAGTGGACTGAATGTTGGTGAAGAGATAACTACTCGGTAAGTATTATCTATGTGAATACACTTCAAGGTGCTGATTATTACCTATAAACTCTCTATAGCTCAAGTCCAAAGTACAAAAGAATTATCTTCTCCAGAGAATCTATCCATCTTGTCTGATTTGTAGAGAAAAGGATTCTCTAGATTTAAATCCCACTCCCAATATATATTTAAGGGAAGACAGACCCAGGAAGGAGCCTTTTCTATAAAGCCCCATCCTTACGAAATACTGTGCCCCCTAACATTTGTAGGGCCCTTTCAGTCCTGCCAAAAGATCTAACTTTTTAGTAAAGCATTTCAAGCGCATAGCTGCAGCATGTCTGTTTGATCTCTTATGGGTATTTTAATAATGCTTTGTTATTAATGTTGATGGTTTATTATTTAATTACATCCTGACTTCTATGCTAATTTCTTAGAATCTGGGGATGCTGTGGACTATACATTTTAGTAAATCGAAGCACACATGTTGTTGATCTTTCTAAATTAAAGTTTTACAACTTATAAGAAAGAAGTAAAACTCAATGTTTTATATGAATAGGCTTGAATATGGAATGTTTTGAGGAAATGGAATCTTATGAATAATCTAGATAAACATTAGAGTGGAAAAAAATGCCTGTACAGAAATATATAATTTGGAACATAAGGAATACCAGAAAATGTGTCAGGTTTACAGGGCTACCATGTCAGTTCACGGTTGTCCTGCAGCAGAGGTACTATTCATCAGGTTCTGACCAGTTCTGGAGAAATTCTGGTAGTGGAAAGTTTGAGAAGTTTCAAGAACCAGCAAATACCACCTCTGACTGGCCCTGCCCCCATCTATTCTTTGCCTCCCGATCAGCTGGGCCTTCTTTGGTTGCCCTGCACAGGAGAACAGAGCTGGAAAGCAGGTTAGTGAGGTGGGGTGGGGAGGAATGGAGATTTTTACAGAATCCTTCCCCTGCCATGCCCACCAAGCTACGCCATGGCCACAGAACCGGTAGTAAAATTTTTTGAATCCCACCACTGTCCTGCACATGTTTTACTTTGTCAGGGAATTCAGAAGGCAAATCAATGAAATAACAGTTGCATTAACTCTAACTGCAGCTTATATCCCAATGTCATTGCAAAAAGGTATGAATCCAGTTTGGGGAATTGTTTGAAGTATACTTCTAATAATTAAGCACAAGCATAACAGAATTTCAAAATGTTCAATGGGACTCTAAAAAAGTCAAATTGGGATATGTTCATAATCATATTATTTTTAAATGGTTTCTCCTGTCATATCAAATCCAAGCAAAGTTGAAGGATACTTTTATTGACTTATTGCCCTAGGATCTTCCATTTCATGTCTAAGACCATTCCCCCACCTACTGACTTATAGGAGGAGTGTCAAACTCACTTCATC
This sequence comes from Laticauda laticaudata, assembly GCA_004320025.1. Taxonomy (NCBI): domain Eukaryota; kingdom Metazoa; phylum Chordata; class Lepidosauria; order Squamata; family Elapidae; genus Laticauda; species Laticauda laticaudata. Next base: position 8,270 of record BHFT01033920.1, read on the forward strand.
ATGGTGGCGTCACATGACATATTGGGATTCTCCCCCCTTTGCTAAACCAGGTGTGGGCATGGCCAGCACATGATTCATCCGGCCCATAGGCTGGGAATTTGACAGCCCTGTCTTATAGCATCATCTAACATACCTGAAATTATATAATATAATTATGTGATGGTTAGAGAGCTCCAGAAAACGCTATTAGTCACTAGTAGAGTTTCTAAGCCATGACAGTGAAGCATTTAGCTGAACATGCAGTATTAAGTAGAATCATGAGGAGGTTAAAAGAATCATGTCAAATTAAGATGGTGTATACCCTTTCCAAAGCTGAGTAAGATTCCACCTGCTTCAAGACTGCAACTTTCAGCATTCCTTCACTAGGTGTATCTAGTGCTTTGGATTTCATCAAAAGGGAAACTAATACACAGGCTGCTGTATCTGACTTAGGTCTTTTAAAATGCTACTCAGCCGTGGATAAAACTAGATAGGTTTAGAAAGACAGCCATCTTTTCTTCTAATTAACTGAACCCACAAGAATAGGGCAAAACCTCAGTCATGCTTTCCTCGATTGCAGAGAAGGAAAAGATGCATATATAATATGTCACCACCCATAATACCATCCAGTGTTATAAAAATACCTGTTCTAATACAACCTTAGAACAATGAAAGAAAAATCCCTTAGCATTTATTTCCATGGAAACAGAAATTACTCAGGAAATGTACTGTGCAGTATTCAGACTACTGCAGACTTTATGCTATATTTCTTTGCAATAACAATTTAATTGCCTGCTATAGATATGGTGTGAACATCTACTGACCCCAGTTAAGGAAAGTGAATTATTGTAAATATTAGTTGACAGCTGTAGCAATCCTTTGTATCCTTTGTAAAACTGATTGCTTTCTATTAGTCACAGATGGAGGTGAAAATCTTTGAGATGATCACCTCAAAGGGAAGTTCATCTACAAGCTATATTAGTGCAATCTGAACTTATAATATACAAACTATAATAATATACAAACTTATAATATACAAACTATATTAGTGCAATCCAAACACCTACAGCGTGTTTGGAACTGTTTCCAGTGAGAACCATGCACCATTCACAAGGTGATGCAAGGAGAGGATGACTTTCATGTTAGAAATCTGACACCTTTAAGCTTCTGCATACGTTCTATTAAGAGGTAGTCTAATCCTGAAAATTGACTGGAATAGTAAAGTGCTATAGGTTGTACAAGCACACAAAAAGTCATGTGAATCAGTGGTGGGATTCAACATTTTTTACAATGTTCCATGGGCGTGGCTTGGTGGGCATGGCAGGGGAAGGATACTATAAAATCTCCATTCCCACCCCACCCCACTAACCTGCTTTCCAGCTCAGTTCTCCTGTGCAGGGCAACAAAAGAAGACCCAGCCTATCTGCTGGGACCTGGGAGGCAGAGAATAGATGGGGATGGCCAGTCAGAGGTGGGATTTGCTGGTTCTCTGAACTTCTCAAAATTTCTGCTACCAGTTCTCCAGAACTGGTCAGAACCTGCTGAATACCACCTCTGCTGTGAATGCTGTGGAACTATTAACTTTCTCTAATTTTTAAAAGCAATGGAGAAAATTGTTGCATTTTTTGTGGCATTGGAAGCGATGACAAGGAGATTCATGGGTTGGAAATGAGATGATGGGGACATGGCAGAAAAACGATGCATTCCCCTCCAAAAAAACAAAAGATTTTTTTTAGAATATCAGAAAAAGTTCAAATTTATTTCAGAAAGATGCCACAATGACTTATGGAGTCACATTATGAATTAAAAAAAGAAACCAAGAAACATTAAATCCAAGAACAAAAATCTCCTTAAAATACATCCAAAGTAGGAAGGCAATTGGGCTACTAGTGAGGAAGAATGAAACCCGATAAGGAAGTCCTAGAAAAGCAAAACAGTTTCCTTGCATTGTTTTCTTTTTTTGAAAAGAGTTTTATTAATTTTCTACAGACACACATAACATACAAAACATTAAAAACATCTACTCTCATATATACTTCCCGGTGTGTCGGTTGTTCAATTCAGGTTCTGTAGTGGTGTAACTTTCAAGTCATCTTACCAATTAATTGATCGCTTAAACCGTCTTTCAGTTCTTGCAGTTTATACCCTTTGCGATAACATTCATTTTGGTCTAGTCTTAAGTTCAAGTTAAAGTTTGCACTCTCACCACTCTCATATTAATAATTCAATTCCTAATATTCACTCAAAAGAAAGAAAAATTTTTTTTTGTTTTGACTATACTTTTTTATGATTCATCGCTTTGTGGAGATATCAATAGTACTCTTAAACAGTTTTGATTCTTGCACAAATCAAATATAATCATCACAAAATATACCAGAAAAAACCCTTTATAGGATATTCAGTATTAATGTTCTATTCCGGATTATTTTATCAGTCTAAGCCAATTCGATAAAAGATCCAAATTCATAGAATTGGTTTTGTTTTTCGTTGCTCTCTATTTAAATGTCAATCTACTTGCATCTCAGCCACATTCCAATTCTTGGCTTAATAATTTCCTTCCTCAGTAATGTTGTATATTTCTCAGTCTTATAATTTTTAGCAAATACAATTTAAGCGCTGTTAATACATGTTACAGATCAATATTTCAAGTCTTTATTATATGTTGTCAGGTAAAATGCCTCGTAATACAGAGATCTCTGGTTTCAAAGTCTAATGTGTGATTCTTTGTCATTTTTTCACATACCTACATGTGAATTTTTTCCAATATTTTCTGGTCATCCTACACAAGTCCACCACAATATGATAGTTATGCAGCCAGGTTCTGATGACATTTTCCAACATTTTTTCAGATTTGTTGCCATGAACTAGGTCTTGCTCTATCTGTCGGGGGAGTGCCACTGTAAAAATCTTATACAAGTTTCTTTTATATGCTGTTTGACACTTGTTCAGTTTTCTATTATATTGTTGACGACATTTTTGCCCAAGTTCTCTAAATCAATTTTCCATATCCAAATTTCTTTCCCATAACGCAATCAAATCAGTTTTCTTTAACTTGTACTTCCTCTAAACTTAATTCCCAGTAAATAACCATATAATTTTATATATCACCTTCTCATTCAGTACCATCAATATCTTATCTAAATCAGTCTGTTTATCATAGAATCCTTCCTTTTTAAAAATCTTCATCATATCTTTGAGTGTATTTTGCGCAGTCATGATGAAAACTCAATTTCATCTTATACATAACCTTGTTTCCTTCTAAGCTTTGGATCGATTTAAAGTCCTCTACCTTTTTCATCCAACAATTCCATATCTACTGTTTGTTCCTTTTATAGGATCAAGGTAGGAAAGCTAAGTTCAAATATTCGAAACATATAGCTGGATTTATTTTTGTTTTTTTTATCTTTCCTCCAATTTATAACACAAAGACTCGCGTATATAATGGTTTCTGAAATACCCTGTGTTTTGGGTTTCTCCTTGTACCATAAAATAAGACATGCCTCTAGTCCCAACTAGTTACAACTTCAATGCCCTTTAGAGTGTCACAATTCTATGCTTTCTTAATGTTATCATGTCTTTGACCCACATCAACTTGCAGCTTGTGAAATAATACGTTTTGCCGCAGAATTAGGTCAGCATCCTCATCAAATATTCTCTTGTCTTATATTAGTTTCCTCCATTATGAAATCTTAGAATAATTTCCTTTTTCTCGCTTATTACCAACAACAAATTTGGCTTATCATCTATAATGAGTTTCAATATTTTTCCTTCGATTCCTTCTCCTTTCTCAGTTTATATAGCAGCATTACCTGGTTTAATTTGCATCTTCAAAAATAATTCTGTTTAAAATTTCTAATTTTCTGTCGCCAGTTCTTCTTTCTCTATTCTTATTCCATTTTATGCTTATTTCACAGCCATCTATCATTGATAATACCTTTTTTCATGTGGCAATTTTCTGTAGTTCTTTTTCAAGTCTTTTATATTCATCTTCCAGGCTCTTGGAGGCTTGTCTTTTCCTAATATTCTTTTTTTCTTGTATAATCTATTATCAAAACATCTAGCCTATGCACCAAATCGTCTGTATTGAAATATACTTCTTTTTATATTTTCTTTAAAGAAAAAAACCAATATTCCCTTCTCATCCATTGTATAAAGTCTTTCTCCTATTAAAATAGTGTTGTTTTAATGTCTCATCTCGATCTTTTTTTTTGTCCCTTCTGTTAATTGTCATTGACTATGTCTGCCCAGTACTTATTTCAATAGCTTGTTTTCTTGAATAATGGATATTAATTCTTGTTGAGACTCCAAATCATTATCTAATCTGGACATGATAAATGATCTATTCGAGTAAAAAGTATATTGTTTAGCTTTACACGTTTCTTTCTCTCCAACTAATCTTTTAAGGTTACAATTCATCTGTCATTTTAAAAAAAGGAATTTAGGGAGAACCTTTCTATTTTGTGTTTATTGTTGTTGTTATATAGTCCAAATTTATTGTCCACAAATTCCATTAAAGTCTACCCATCATAATTATTCTACACTAGTCCAGTCTAGATGTATTTTCCATATGTAGTTCTTTTATAAAACTATCTTGTTTATCATCTCGGAGCATAAATTGCAATCAGGAGTATTTTTTTCTATTATGTGTCCATTATATTTCCACACATTAATACTCTGCGGCGTTTCATCTGTGTAAAAATCAGTTTTTGCTGGAATATCCTCTTGATGTAGAGAACACTCCTCTTTTCTTACATTGAGTCAACAGAAGTAAATATTTTCCCTAGTTTTGGCTGTACTAACATTGCTCATGTTGTTTTTTTTGATATGAACTTCTTGTAAGCAAATATTATATCAAATTTTAATTTCTCTAATTTATGAAAGGTTTTCCTTCTTTAACAGCTGAGTTAAGTCCCATTTATATTCATTGTAATCAGTTTTTTTTCTTCCTGATTATGCTTTATATTTAGGTCTAACAGCTCTCGTGGCTCTCACTTCACGTTTGTTCTTTACTGTCTACCTGTCCACCTACAACTTCCTTTCTCTTTTTCAATCTCCAGTTGTTCTCCTGAAAACTCAATTAGTGAGACCTCTTTCTCTGCCTCCTCTCTTCTTCTTCCAAAAAATTCTGCGTAGAAAAGTTCTGCTTTTTTCAATCGAATCAATTCTATGTCTCTGCTCTTGCCACATAAAGATTAAATCCTTCTGGTATCAGCCATCTATAGTTCACTTCATTTTCCAGTAGCATTTGGTCAGAAATCGGTATTCTCCTTCTCATCTCTCTCACTCTTCTAGGTATTTGTTTTTAAAAACCACAATCTCTTTACCTTTATATTTCAATGTTTTCCCTCTTACCACTTGTAATATTTTGTGTTTTGATGGATTTTTTGGTAAATCTTAATATGGACTTCTTTCTGGTAATTTATTTCTCATCGCATATCTTGTATAAACTCGTATACTCATCTACTCCATCCATTCATCTTTTCCTCTGTTAATTTCCAGAACATCAGCCAACATTTCTATCCATTATAGCGCAGCCAAATTTTCTCCTTTTTCCTCTTCTATATTTTGAAATCTATATAAATATTCTGACCTTTCCATTCCACCCTCAAACATCCACTTTTTTCTTGTTTCTACCACTGTTAATCCAGTGCCAATTATTTCCAAATCTTCCTCTCTCTTTTGTTTTCCTTCTTCCTATTTTTTGGAATCTCCTCCTCATACTTCCCCATCATTTGTTTAATATTTTCCACTTTTTCATCAGTTTTCTCTATTTTTTGTTCAATAGCATCTATTTTTATCTTAATATCTTGGATTCCTTGCATATCATTCTGTAAATTTACTTTTTTGTTCTTTATCTTGCTTCACATTGTCTGGATTAAATGTTGTCCTTCAGATGGTAGGAGGCGAAGAAGTGACAGAGAAATGCAAATGGTTTTGGCTTCCTGCTCATTTTAATGCTTTCCAAAGCTTCAGATTTCTTTGACTTTCAATCCAGCTGATAGAGTAGCCAATTATAGTCCAAAATAAAAAAGTCCTAATAGTAAAAAGCCCGAAACCAAAAAGAAAAAGGAAGAAGGAAAAAGAAAGGTCTTTAGGTTCTTTCTAGACCCTAGTCCAATTGAATAATCCACCAAAAAAAAAATAGAAGAAAAAAAAATAATCAAAAAGGAAAAAACAAAGTGATCAAAAAACATAATGGAGAGAGCAAGCAGAAAAAAAAAAAAAAGAAAGAGCTCTAGAGGCTTTCCCTTTAAAATAAAAGCAAAAATACTAGAGTTAAAATTTACAAAAAAGGCTGGGCGAGTAGGAATTTCACAAAGTATATACTTATATAATAATATATGCGACTGCACCTGCACTTTATTTCTTTATCCAAGCTCTTATTATGACTCTCTTCTCCAGCAGCCTCAAAGCAAGCCTCAAATGTTGAAATATTGATAAGAGTCCAAGAAAGCACCTGTATATTTTTACTGTGTTCTCTATATCTTATATTACATTAAAATGTCCTTGAAAAGGAGTGCTTATACATTTTTCTCCCAGTCATCAAATAAGAATATTTTCAAGCCTCTAGTTGGCAGTGTTGCACATTCTCTTCATACTCTTCCCCCCCCCAGCCAGAAGAAAAAATATTTATAAAAACTCAAACAGGAAAAAAAAAGAAAAGATAACCAAAGGGAGCCTCTATCCTAAAGAAAATTAAAAAATCAAAAGAAGCATAAAAATATAATATAGAGAGAAATTTCAATCCGGTTACCTACAAAGTCACATTAAAGTCCTCAAAAAAAAAAAAAAATAAGGAAAGAATCCAAGCCTCAATTTGACATCACTTAAAAAACACCGCTCAACCAGTTCCAGTCAAACCAAAATAAAGTCACAGATTTCTTCTTTGTTCAGGATGTCCTTTCAAGTCTCAACCATTTAATAACACAAAAGAAATTTCTCACCCAAACCGCACCACTCGCTCAAGCCCACTTTCTTTCCGGAGCTGTCCCGACTTCGAAGTTTTGGAGGCTGCCTTTCCGTGCCAGCAAAAAGGGCTTCTCCCGGATCAAACCAGAGATTTTGCGATATCTCTGGGATCCTGGGACAGTGCCCTTCCACAATCCCCGTCTCTCGGGACGGTTTAGGTCCGTTAGGACCGAGCCAGTGGCGAAAATATCAGCTGCTATCTCAGAGCCCCGAGATCGCAGCTGTAACACCAAGACGAAGCTCCGCCTTCTCCGCATTGTTTTCATTAATAAAGTTTTAGGGCAGATAGCTGTGCCTGAACCTCTTGACAAGGCATTTTAAAGAACAGTACTATTAGACTTGCTAGACTTTGCTAATGTAGCTTTACAATAAAATAGAATTAGCTCATCTGGTTCTCTTTCCTGTCTGATCTGTATGGGAAGGCTGATATCAACTTTTCATATCTGATAAAGTCTTCTGTTGTCTCTTTTACAATTTGAAAGGTTAGGGCAGTTCCTTTCTGAGTTTTTTCCTCTGCCCATTCTGCAGCTGTGGCTTTGGGCTCTTGGGCCTTCCAGTATCAAGGTTTTTCCAGCTTTGATCTTCTTGGATGGAATGGCAGTACTTCAGGGCACAATGTGGAGGCTCTTTTGGATTCCCGGCTCCTGATAGAAGAGCAGATGGCAGCCATGACTGAAATGACTTTTGCACATTTTTGGATTCTGCCCACCCTGGACAAGGAAGCATTGCTCACTGTCACTCATACCTTCTTGACATCTTGTTGGACTACTGCAATGAGCTCTATGTGGGCTGCCTTGAGGAGCATTCATGAGCAGTGGTGGTGCAGTGGTTACAATGCAGTACTGCAGGCTACTTCTGCTGATTGATGGCTGCCAGCAATTTGGCAGTTCAAATCTCACCAGGCTCAAGGTTGACTCAGCCTTACATCCTTCCAGGGCCAGAAAAATGAGGACCCAGATTGTTGGGGGCAATATTGTAAACTACTTAGAGAAGGCTGTAAAGCACTACGAAGCCGTATATAAGTCTATTGCTATTGCTATTGCTATATGGAAGCTTCAAGTTGAAGAGAATCTGACTGCACAGTATTCTAAATAATGTCAGTTATTTGGCACATACAGCACCACTGCTTTGAGGACTATATTGATTGCCAATATGTTTCTGGGTACAGTTCTAGATTCTGATTGTTAACTTTAAAGCCCTTCATGGCCTGCGACCAGTTTACTTGAAGAGGGACAGTTGTTTCTACCCATCCAAGCTGGTTTGATAGGATGGGCATGCTCCAAGTCCTTTCAGCCAAGGAATATTAAGGCCCTGTCACACTGCCCAACGGATGCAGAACGGACACAACGGACGAGAAAAATGTTCCATCCGTTGTTATCCGCTCTCAGAAGGGGCAAAAATTTGCATGTCTTCTACTCTTGTCTCAAGAAAAGCAAAAGATTTGCATAACTGGAGCAGATAACACGGACGCGGGGAGGACGCAGGGCAGATGGAAAGCGGATGCGGAACGGAAGCCCAGTGGATGGAAGCGGATGGGAGCGGATGGCACATCCGCTAGGCTTCCGGGGGACCTCAGCAAAGCAGACGCGGAATGGATTACAGTGGATGCAGAGCGGATGCACAGCGGATGAAGCGGATGCACAGCGGATGCACAGCAGAAGCCTAGCGGATGCCAGTGTTAATTGCGCATGCGGGAGGATGCATTGCGTCAGCCCCGTGGATATAACGGAAGCAGCTCGGAAGCAGGTCGCCATTCAGAGGAAAGACCTGCTTCCAGACACATCGACTGCCTTGCCTGTCCTGCCTGCATGTCTGCCTGCATGTCTGCCTGCAAGCCTTGCTGCCACCTTCCTGCCAGCCTTGGTGCCTGCCTGCCTCCCTGCCAGCCTTGGTGCCTGCCTCCCTGCCAGCCTTCCTGCCAGCCTTGGTTCCTGCCAGCCTCCCTGCCAGCCAGCAACCCCACAACCATGCTGAAGCACAGCAAGCCTCAGCCATCTGCTGCAGCCCTTGCAAAAGGGACAGGGCTACCATCACGCCCCCTGGCCCTCACTCTGGTTCTGCTGGGGCTTCTGCAGCACGGGCTCGCTCTTCTGGGGCTGGGGCTTCTGCTGCTTCTCCATCTGGAGGAGCTGATGACAAGCACTCCAGCACCAGCCACCTCCACAGCACCTGCACCCTTCACCCCTGAGACTGAGCGACCAAGAGGAGTGCCAGAGACTCATTTTTGTCTTATAGCTTGTTGTTAATAAAGTCTATTTTTGATTCACACACTTGCTTCATTTCTTTTTTTTAATAAAGTCTTGCTGGAAACTTTTAGAAATGGTTTAAGCCTTTGCATGCTTGTGAGATGGGTTAAGATAGCAGTGGGATGTGTTTGAGATAGCTGTGGAATGGGCAGGGATACCTTTGGGATCGGTAAAAGCTGTGGGATAGATAAACCTCCAGTGCAAGCATAGTGGGACTGTATGGTCCACCCTCCCAGGTGCCACACCTATGGCCCTTTATTATCAAATAACGATATAATCAATCATCCACAACATGTCAACATAAACACAACTCTTTGTTAAATGCCCTGTTCATTGTAGGCCACCCAACATACATGGCACAATCTCATCAGTGTGATGAGACAAGGCTGAAAGAAGCACCCATTAATCATCTATCATCCTGTCTGCCACTCCACTGCTCCAGCTGGGGAGTTGCACCAGTGTTTCAGGAGGTTGCGCTGCTTCTTCCCTTCCACATGAGGCTCTGTTGGGGCCTTGCACATCCTCAGTGTCTATCAGGTTTCGCCCTTGCCTCCATTCCCCAGGCTCCATGTCCCCATTGCCTCGTTGGAGGTCCACAAGCCTGTTCTGCAAGACTGGGTAGCGGGTGCGCATGAGATTGTGCAGGATCAGCAAGCTTCCATGATCCTCCTCACGGTCTCCTGGGTGATGCTGCATGGTGGTGAGAAGGACCTGGAACCTGTTGGCCAGGATGCCAAAGGCGTTCTCCCCCACCCGCCTTGCCTGGACAGCCTGTAGTTGAAAGATCCTCTCTTCAACGGGTGAGGAGTCTGGAAGTGTAGGGTTCATGAGGTAGCTTCTGAGGGAGAAGGCGTCATCCCCCACGATGAAGTGGGCACATCTTGTGTGTCGTTGGGCAGGGAGTCTGGATCTGGAAGCGCACGGTTGGGTTCCAGCTCCTCCTTGAGGTGACTGGCGTTGTAAACCTGGGCATCTGAAGATGAGCCGTTGCCTGAAGCATCGATGTACATGAATTTGTAGTCAGCATCAACCATGGCGAAGAGGATGATGCTGAAGAAGCCCTTGTAATTGAAATAAGTGGACCCCGACTTGGCTAGAGCTTTGCAGGCCACGTGCTTCCCATCTATGGCTCCAACGGTGTGGGGGAAGTTCCACTTCTGATACCACTGCTCTGCAACTTTCTTCCATCCTTCTTCAGTGGAGGGGCACTGGAGGAGCTCCTCCTTGTATTCTTCGATGATGGCCTGCACCACTTCTCTGACCAAATGCTGATGGTGGTTGGGCTGGCACCCTCCAGCCGTACTGCATGCTCCTGTAGGTTTTTCCCTGAGGCCAGGTGGCGCAGAGTGAATGCCACCTTGAGCCCAGGTTCCAGGCTGGGCCAGAAGTTGGTGTTTGCCTTGGTCAACCTGGGTGTCAGCCGCTGCACAACTTCATCAAACATGGCTGGAGGCATCCTCATGAAAGTTTTGGAATGCACCAGTATCTTTGTTCCTGAGCTCCACCATCAGCTTGTTGTACAGCCCGTCCTCTGCTCTTCTGGCGAACCATCTTCGTACCCAGACGCTTCTTGGCTGCCCCTTTTCTTCCCGTAGTAGAGTTCACAGAGCCTGTAGATGGCTTCGCGCTGTTGCAGAAGGATGGTGGCTGCACAAAGGACTGTGTTACGATCCACGGTGGACATGACTGGATGCTGTGGAAGAGGAAGAGGCAGATGAAGGCTGCAGAGGTCTGCAGCAGGGCTGCTGGTCTGAAAGTGAGATCCAGATGTGTTGCTCCCCCTTTTTAATAGGCAGTATAGGTGTCCCTTTGCATCCTCTAGGCATCCTTTAGGCATCCTCTAGGCATCCTCTAGACATCCTTAATATCCGAGATAGGTCCCCTCTGCGAACGTTTTTTCCGTTTTAAACACTTTGTTTCCGTTCTGCATCCGTTCTGCATCCATTCTGCGTCTGTTCTGCTTCCTCCTGCGTCCGAGCGGATAGAGTTGCGCGCGATGCACAGCGGATGCCTAGCGATATAGCGGATGCGTAACGGATGCAGAACGGATGCCTAGCGGGTGCGTAGCGGATGCAGAATGGATGAATTGGATACATTTTCCGCGCAAAGTTTTGAGCAGCTCAAAACTTTCTGAGCAGATGAAACGTCAATAAACGGATGCTGGACGGATAGAGAGGAAGCAAAACGGAAGGCAGTGAGTACATCACCGTTAAAGGCTTTTTTGTCCGTTTTACATCCTCTTTGCATCCGTTGGTGCAGTGTGACAGGGGCTTTAGCTGGTGGGGCCTGGAGGTACATCCCCTCTGCCATCGTGATTGCTCTCTGGAAATTTCCCCCTCCTGAGATGATGACCTAACACTGTTCTGGATGGCCTTGAAGGCCTGGTGTGTGCCTGGGACATGGGTTCCCAAGTATGTGAAAGACCGCATTTCCTGGCTACGTTGACACTTATGGATTGTAATATCTCTTGGGTTTTATTTGTATTTGATTTTAGTTTTTGTATTCTGTTTAATTGTTTTTATGATTATTTGCCACCCAGAGTCTCCAATCTGAGTTGGGCAGCTAGAATGAATGGATGGATGGATGGTTGGATGGTTGGATGATGGATAGGTCTGAAACTTCAAAATTGCATACATATGAAAATCCTATCAAGATAAGGATTGGCAGAGAGTAGGGGAGCAGTCTTCTATATTCAACTTCAACAAACTCACAATATATCTTCAGGAATTCAATCCACAGCATATTTATTTGGAAGTATTGGTAGATTCTCAGAATGATATTCTCAATGCTCAGACCACATTTTTTTTGCTCCATCATAGATGCAATTATTTTTAAAATATGCAGAGCAGTCTGTTAATTAAAACCTGTGAGTGTGTAGTTTTGATGAACACTTTTTCTTCTTCTCACCAATGTCTGGACCACACATTTCTGAAACAAGCCATGTTTCTGGGGAACTCTGATAAAACAGTGTGAAATGGTGTCACCAGTTTCACTAAGTAAATCCTGAAGTGTTAATCTTTATACTATCATTTCTGTTATCAAAATATTGGGTATGAAGTAAAAAAAAATCATACTACCATGTTTGCTGCTACCTGCAGCCACATTCCAAAGTAGTCTATGAATATGAGATCACTTTTTAAATCCTTGATAAACTTGTCATGCACTACAACTTATTATTGAGGACTGCTCTATAGTTCCTAGCTCCTTAGTCAACAAATTGTCCAAGTGATATAACAGAAGGGCCTATTAGCTATAAATGCCCTAACATGGATATTAAAGTGCTAATGAAACAGAACAGCATTTCATAGACTACTTTGCTTACATAATTGAGCAAGCTGTTACTGTAATGTTGGAGCTAGACTGAAATATCTTGAGAAAAGAAAGTTCTTAAAATTGCAACTGATTTCTTTTCTGTTTAAAAGATAGAGTTGAGGAAACATGCACAATGATACCATATGTGCCAATGTAACTTTGATATGGTAATTGCCTATATCTTTCCACTCTATCATTGCTTGATTTGTTCAACTATGTTTGATTCAAATAGCTAATATTCCAACCTAAATTAATATCAGTATAAAAATTTGTATCCTATGTCAGTTTTGGTGGTGTTGTTAAGTCGCAAAGCCGTGTCCAACCCATCATGACCCCATAGACAATATTCCTCCAAGCCTTCCTGTCCTCTACCATCCCGCAAAGTCTATTTAAACTCACACTGACTACTTCAGTGATTCCATCCAGCCACCTCTTTCTCTGCTGTCCCCTTCTTCTTTTGCCCTCAGTCATTCCCAGCATTAGGCTCTTCTTCAGTGAGTCCTTCCTTCTCATGAGGTGGCCAAAGTATTTGAGTTTCATCTTCAGGATCTGGACTTCTAAAAGAGCAGTCAGGGTTGATCTCCTCTAGGACTGACTGGTTTGATCGCCTTGCAGTCCAAGGGACTTGCAAGAGTCTTCTCCAACACCATAGTTCAAAGGCCTCAATTCTTTGGCGCTCAGCCTTTCTTATGGTCCAGCTTTCACAGCCATACATTGCAACTGGGCAAACCATAGCCTTGACTATATGCACTTTTGTTGGCAAGGTAATGTCTCTGTTTTTTGGTATGCTATCTAGATTTGCCATAGCTTTCCTTCCCAGGAGCAAGCGTCTTTTAATTTTTTTGGTGTAATCCCCATCTGTAGTGATCTTGGAACCCAGGAAAATAAAATATGTCACTACCTCCATTTCTTCCCCATCTATTTACCAGGAATTGAGACGGCCATTATTTTAGTTTTCTTAATATTGAGTTTCAAGCCAACTTTTGCACTCTTTTCTTTCACCAGCATCAAGAGGCTCTTTAGTTCCTTTTCACTTTCTGCCATTAGAATGGTATCATATGCATATCTGAGGTTGTTGATATTTCTCCTGGCAATCTTAATTCCAACTTGTGATCTAGCCCCACCTTTCTCATGATGTGCTCTGCATATAAGTTAAATAGGCAGGGCTGTATAAGATCAATAGGTCAGTTTTGGTACATTTCCTCAATTCTTGATTTTGAGGTTGGAACAAGTTAAGCCATAACACAATGTATTAGTGATTTAGTACATCATGCAGATGAAGCCACTGCACGTTATTGCATGGCTTAGTATGTTATGTGTACACAGGGTGAGATGTTTTAAAAGCCCAGTTAGACCTCAACTGGTCTAAAACTAATGAAACTGGAAAACCTGAAGTTGTAAGTTTCCTCTCTTCAGAAATAGGCACGTGAGTGAGAAATTTTTTTCAGCTGAAACAAAATTAATCTGCATTTTCCATTTCCTGCTGAAAACACTGTAGATTTACTCTGAAGTTATAGATCTCAATAAGATAGTGACTGATATTTAGATTCCAAATGTCTGAAAGTTATGTCTGTGTACTTGAACTGAAAATAGAGTGAAAACAGAATAGAATCTATCACTGATATGAGAGCAAATCTTATAAAGCATCATAAGATCAACAGCTGAACTACTGTACTTAAGTTTAGTAATCAAGCCGAAATATATGCATTCCCTAGCTTGGAGTATGGAAATTTTTTTTCCACTGGCCTCTGAGAATAGAAGAAGACTCATATGTCTTCTCAAAGGGGGAACTGAAGCACAAGCCTCTTCCCAGAGTTTCCACGTACAATTTGACGAATTCTGTAAGATAAGGGAAAAGAGTTTATTTTGCATGAAAACTCAGAAAAAGAGCACCAATGGTACAGAACAGCAGAAAAGAATCCAAACATTTTCATTCCAAATTTCTTGGTACAGTCTATAAGCTTCAGAGAAAATAAAGAGATCCAATTTGTAGTTGGTTGTCTCTGAGCTTATTTATATTATAAAAAGGATATTTTGGAAGATGACTTATATTTCCCACTGGGTTTTTTAACCTTGTTTGGTCAGGAAGAAGAAATGTAACATATTACCATGAAATCCATAGATACTGAGTCAAATGTAGTTGAAGATAAAATCTACAAAATGAAAGGGTGCTATCTGGGAAAGAGTGATTGAGACATTGAAGCCAACTGAAGGGTGGCCTTGAGAGAAAACTTACATTCCACTTTTTTGACAGAGAGAGAAGGAGAGAGGAAGGGTGGGAGAGAGGGAGGGCAAAGGGAGCGAGAGAGATAGAGAACCTATTTGATCCTCATCACCTCTTCATACCTCATTTCTCTTGTTTCTACCCTGAAATTTATGACAAAGCCTGCTTTACAACCATAAGAGTCTGATAATAACCTGGGAATAGAAGAGGGGAATAGAAGAGAGCATGTAGATGGCACTTCCTTTTCCCATCGTTCCCTTAGGGTGGATCAGTTTACTCTCTGAATTATGGACATTCCATGCCTCTTCATGGCAGCTGTTTAGTTGGCAATGATCAGGTTTGAAAGAGAGAAGCTGTGCCATTGCTTAGTGGGAAGATGAAGAACTACATACAAGATATAGTTTTCACTACAAATCCAATAGATTGAGATCTGAAGGTAGGAGATATTATAATCACTCCTGTATCATGGGCAGATCACTTTCTGGTCAATTTGACATTGTTGGCATCATTGACCTCTGGAAATTGGGAATCTGCTTATGATGGTCTAACTAGGATTCCTGAAGGATTGCTCAATTTTTGAGAGATACTTGGGAATTTTCCTCATGATTCTGCCATGCACCACTGAATGCTGACTGATGGCATTGTTTAAGGTGTCCCATACACTATTGTGAATGAACAATATAACAATCTTTGCCCAGGCTGCTTGTGACATGCTTCTAAATTATATGCTTCAAAATCATCATGTTGGCCCCATTTAAATTCTATATTGTCAGGAACAAATGGGGTAACTGACAATGACTTATCAGAATATTTGAATTATTCTTCTGTTGTAGATTCTGAAGGTGCGGATAAGATTCTTAGTAGCATGTATGCTGTCACCTGATTCATATTTTAATTGGCTCCTTTGAGTAATTAAATTGCAAGTACTCAGTTGGATTCAAGAAGCAGCAAATATTTGTTTGAAGGGATTATACGTCTTACCTGAAAAATATAATTTCTGCCTGGTATCTGATCTTTCCATCTTGGAAAACTTTGATAGGCTTAACTGCAAAGAGTTCTTTTTTATCTGATTCCTTTCAGTCTGGCTTCAGCTCTAGTGTGGACCTGAAAATGCACTGGTCATTTCAGAGGATGAAGGGGGAATGCAACTCCAACTATGTTGCATCTTTCAGCATCCTTTGATTCCACTGACAATGGTATCCTTCAAGCCCACCTGCAGGACTTGGGAAGGCATTGATTTACTGATTTACTGAGTAGGCAACTCCAGGTATTACTGGGAAATTAATAATGAAACTGCTAGCCACTCCATTATATGGTGTCACAGATTCGACATCCAGGTGAAACTCTGGGCTAAGGTTATTTGTTGACTCGGGATAAATATGTTGATGAAATCCACATAATTTCTAATTATAGCAGTATAGTATATAAATGCCTTCATTCACCCCAGATTAGATAGGAAGAACAATGTATGGTCTTAACTGGTATCTGGAGGTGCAATTAAATTAAGCCTTGGCAGTACCAGTTCCCAAATATTAGGTTTGAAAATGGCCCTTATGGAATGGCTCTTGATGGAATTGACTCCTGACTTATTTTTGTTTAGAAGGTGAAGGGAAGTTTATAAGAAAGCTTATTTTTTTTCTGTTAGCCCAGTTTGAAGTTATCTACCCCCAATTTATGGATTGCCTTCATAATATTTGAGTTTGCAAAGACGGCGAACATGCTATCATTCCAATGACTTTTGCAACTAGAATTGCCAGCTTTATGGTGTCATTTTAGTTATTTTCAAGTTATTGTTTTTATGTATATATTTATTTTAATTGGAGCTGTCCAGATTCTGTAGAATTAGTTTATAATTAGTTTATAATTTGTATAAATTATGCAAATACATGCATAAGCAAATCATATCCTAATGTGCAACCCGATCCCAACTTGAGATATTATTTGAAAGTTGAATTACATTAAAGCTTCATATTGTCTTTCTAAACATATTTTTTAAATGTTATGTGCAGAAAAACTGTTTCCCCAAACTTATCTAAAATAAATGCAGTTGGAAAGCCTCAGATCTTAAGTTTATGTTCATCAGAAATAAATGCATGGGTAAGAAATGTCCTTTCCACTAAATCAATATTAATCTGCAAGGTGACAAGTGTTTAATTCCAACTCAAAACTTTGGAAATACAGTAATTCTTAAAGAAGGCACTGAAATCACTCCATTTAGATTCCAGAGTTTTAGAAATCAGATGTGACAATTTGAACTAAAAAAAAAAAAAACTTGGAGTACTGCCAGTTCAAACTGTCTTGATAAAAACAGTGATCATAATGCTGAGTGTGTTGCATTCATGGTACTGTACATTTCAAGATATTTTTTGCAAGGGATTAAAAAAACACAGATCTCTTCCAAAGAATCATTTCAAGACCAAGCATCCAGCACATATGTACACTATTTCCTCTTAGAAACCTAGTTATCTAGTTAATTGTGTTTATAATAAAATAGCAGCAGGGTTATTAAATATCAAATAAACTAAACCAGCTAGCAGTACCTGAAAACACACTTGTAAGTGGATCATAAGCTTCCTAACAGACAGGAAGCAGCAAATGAAGCTAGGCAGAATCACCTATACACGGGGGGGGGGGGGGGGGGGGNGAATACACTCAAACTCATAGAAATGGTGGTAGACTTTAGTAGAAATCCTCCCATAATACCATCTCTTACAATACTAGACAACACAGTATCAACAGTAGAGACCTTCAACTTTCTCGGTTCTATCATATCACAAGACCTAAAATGGACAGCTAACACCAAAAAACATCATCAAAAAAGCACAACACAGAATGTTCTTTCTGTGCCAGCTCAGGAAGCTCGAACTGCCCAAGGAGCTGCTGATCCAGTTCTACAGAGGAATTATTGAGTCTGTCATCTGCACCTCTATAACTGTCTGGTTTGGTTCTGCAACCCAACAAGATAGACACAAGACGTCAAAGAGTAATTAGGACTGCAGAAAAAGCAATTACTACCAACCTGCCTTCAGTTGAGGACCTGTATGACCTGTATACAAGAAAAAAAGAGGACTGTGAAAATATTTACAGACCCTTCATTTTCTGGACATAAACTGTTTCAACTTCTACCCTCAAAATGATGCTATAGAGCACTGCACACCAGAACAACTAGACACAATGACATTTTTTTCCCAAACGCCATCACTCTGCTAAACACATAATTCCCGCAAGAGCCCAACTATTTACAAAGTCTCTTGATGAGTGTATCTTTTGTTTTATGTACACTGAGAGCATTTGCACCAAGACAAATTCCTTGTGTCTCCAATCACACTTGGCCAATAAAGAATTATGTTCTGTTCTATCAAAATTAATCACTTCATTAGCTTCATAAGGTGAGTTCACTTCATGAGGTGAGTTCTGCAGTGCAGTCATCTTAAGCCTCAACAATTTGAATTGGTGTTGCATGTAACAAAGCCACCATTTCAGACACACAAAGGTTTCTGGTTATTTTTGGGACTATCTGTGTTTACAAATTCTTTCCAAAAGTCCTGTCCATCGTATGAGGTGATAAAATCTTTTTTAGGGAAGATCCTCTTGTTTTGTTATTTTCAGATTAAAACCTTTGATAGAGTTGGCCACTGGTGTCTTTTGCTGCATTTCTGGGACAGCAGGTTTTTTTGTCTCTATTGTTGCTTATAATCCAAATAATACAGCTTGGCACAGTCTGTTTCTCCATCCATATCTCAAGATCCTTGTGAATTGAGAGCCCTCTAATCTCTGATGATTAGCAACTGCTCTGTGGGAGTTGAGGCAGGGAAGTGCAGTTGGCAAGAACTAGCAACCTGATAATTGGTTCTTTGCAATGGAGGTACATTTCAGCAGTGCTCTTAAATAAGAAGTTTAGGGATACAAATTTGATCACAATATAAAATCTATGATTCTTTAGATAGCATACATCAAAGCAAAACATCACTCATGAAATAACTTTAAATAGTTATGGTAAATCAAGTTTCATATCATTAAAATAAGACAGCTACTCATAGCTAAAGGACTTAAAAACTAAAAGATATCTATGGATTTTGAACAATTTCTTATATGGAGAAATATAAATTGAAAATGATTAATGCATACCTAGAAATCATCTAAATCAGTGGTGTCAAATTCACATCATCACAGTGTAATCACATGATGTATTGCAATTTTTTTCCTCTTTGCTAAACTGGGCATGGCTGCGGCCAGTACATGACGCATCTGGCCTGCAGGCTGCGAGTTTGATAGTCCTGATCTAAACCATTGTTTATTCAATGAAAAATAGAAATAGAGCACCATTTTAAATCCTAATTTGCAGTTAGTTAACTGCAAACATGGGCTTGCTTGATGGGTAAAAGGAAATATATTGTTTGCTTATAGTTTTGATATTATGCCTGATTTTTGTGTCCAGCTCAGTAATACAATTTATTCACAGAGATTCAAGACCATCAAACCTGAAAAAAAAATCAGTTTCCATATTAGACAAGGATGCAATGAGGAAAAAAATAAGCTATGATATTTTGCAATATGATTAAATGCATCCACAGACGTCATGAAATAGAGAGTCCTTGGAATAAGTACACTGGTTTATTGTCAATTTGTCTTCTTTTAAGAAAAACATGGCTACGCCATTAATTACATTGCAATGAATTTTGCAAACTGCACCAGGGCACTTGTTTTAAAAAATATAATAAATAGATGAAAAATAATCTGAAACTGGTGCTGGAAAAAAGGATCAATGAGAGTTGCTTTGATTTTCAGACAGATTGATAGCATTATTTATGCTATCAATGGTCAGCTCAATTTTTTTGTTGACATTAAGCAACAGAGCTTTAGATTTCCATAAAAATTGCTAAAATGCAACATATTTCGTAGATGTGACTTGCTTCTAATTTAAGCCACTGTTGAAAAAAATGGTTTTATTTAATTCAATCTCTCATTGAATAAAAAAGGGCTTCTAATTTAACCATGTTTGGAAAACTGATTTAAAAATCAGTTTCTGATTGAACAGATACAAAGCTGTTGATGCACCTACATGTTTGTGGATGGTTGTTGAAATTTATGGTCCTTTTAATGTTTTTATGACATACAGGGAAGATGAATGATCTATTAAAGACTTCATGGGTTCTAAATATCTGAATAAATAAGAGAAAGACAGAGGGAGGAAAAAAAGGAAAAAGCAAAGCATTTTATAATACAGATTGACCTGATTCTAGAGCTAAAATTACCTTGCCTCATCACTCCATGTACTTCTATGCACCTCTCACCTCTTAAGTTCACTGCACACTCCTACATTTCAAAAGTGACTGAATCTATGCTATGAGGTATCTTATTATGACTGGTCTGAGCATCTAGGATTGATTCATACACATGACAGTGATAATGGCAGAAACATTATTAGGTATTATGAATTATTAGGTCCGTTAAGTAGTGGACATGTGATCATGCATCAAAACTACATTCAACTTTATTTCATCCAGTAATAGTAAGCCATTTAATTTATTAAAAAATTAATGGGATATCAAAGCTAAAGAAAAAAAAATTTGAGACCTGTCCTGTGACTGCTCTATAAGCACAAAAATTATTGAAAAGAGTATTTCTAGTTTTTTAAGCCAACAGTAGAAGCCAGCTGTGGGCAAATTTCTAGCATTATGTACTAACTAGCTAATGCTTACAGACCATGTTATCTTCCATTGATTGATGGAAGTGATTAAAATTCATCCAGAAAAGCATGGGGATGGGGAAAACCTTTCCAATTCATATTTGAATTTGATTCAAAGCTTAAACTTGATCGTGGAATTTTTGAATGTGATTTGAATACAAACTAGATTGACATATGCAAACAGATCATTGCTGCCAAAGAAAAAGTTCAGGAATCTATTAGCAATGGAAATTAGCAAAATATAGAAAGCAAGCAGTTAGCCTAACATTCAGTGAAAGGTTTGATATTCGCATCTCTGGAAATCCTTAGAACTGATCAGGGACACTCAAATGTTTCAAAACTGCTATGTTTTAATTGTTTAATAGGCTCTTTGCAGAGGATCTCTTGAGGATGGTCTGGGCACTGCAACCAAATTCATGTTGAAGCAATGTTCCTTCCAATTTCATGGGGCTTACATGGTTTGGGATCAAAATACTTTCAAGACCAACTACTGGACTTCCACATAATATCTGTATTTATTTATTTTATATATATATAGACTCCCCCTGATACACCTCCAGCTCAAACACCCCCCAACCAGGCACCCAGATGAAACCTAGCTTCCTAATAGATGATAGCCGTCCTTTTAGTCGAAGCAAAGCTGCATGGAAAGCCTCCAATACAGGAACACAGTGTTGCCAGCCAATCAAAGCCACAAAACAGACAGAAGAAACCAGAAACAC
>BHFT01033921.1:0-20275 GCA_004320025.1 Laticauda laticaudata
CTTTTGAGAGCGGATAACAACAGATGGAACATTTTGCTCGTCCGTTGTGTCCATTTTGCATCCGTTGGGCAGTGTGAGAGGGCCTTAAGCAAGGGTTCTGTGGCATAAGCATTCATATTTGAAAATCAGCATAACTTAAAGCCAATGTTTTTTTTATGTATTTTGGGGATAAGAAAGTAAATATGACTCTGATTTTGGCACCTCATGTTCCCAGACAGAGTATAAGATCTTTTGTGTGAATAGTTGCTATGTTTATTAACTTTGATGTGTTATAGGCACAGCTAGATGGCTGTGTTAAAGCTCTATTGATCTGTCCTTGAGCAAGCAGAAAAAACATTTTGACCTCAAATTTATTTCCCCAATTATTTAGCCTTATTCTTCTCAGTCATGAGAATTGGTGACTGGTGCTGTCCTGATTGTTCTAATGGAGAACAAGTCAAATGAAGCAATTGGTGGATTGTCTGACTTTATTTCTCTTCCTACCATACAACAGCTGTCACAGGAAAACAACCACCTATCAGTTTGCCTAACGTGAGTGGGCAAGGACAGGAAGCGTAGGTAAATGTTTCGAATGGCACAAATTTGTCACCTGTAAAGTTGCCTTCTCTTCTTCTGGAAAAAAAAAAAAGCTGAAACAGCCCAGAAATAATCTGATTAACAATGATTGTGGAGCAGCATCACTGAGTGGAGCAGAAGAAAGCAACAGATAATAAACAAGTTCTGCAAAAGGATGCTCGTGATTGTAGAGAGTGACATAGAAACACCTAAGTCAGCTCCATTTTTTCCAGATTTTTCCAGTTTCTCAGAGAACCTAGAGAGGATTAATCTCCCTTTAAAACCATTTTATTGCCATCCAATTTTTAGAGGCGATTGTGTTGTTGATTCATGTGATATCTATAAAGCACCAGCTATACTAGTTCTTGTGCATTTCTAAGCGAAATGTAAAGGGTTGAGTTTAATCTTTGGAAAATGATAAAGTGCCTGAGTGGCATGAAAGACCACATTTAATTATACCTGCCGGCAACTGTAGATGGGAAACCTCTTGCTTTCAAGTTGGAATTCGAACTAGCTTTGGCATGCTGGTTCAGAACTGTGCTCATATGTGCATGTGCAAAAAACCTCCAGAATTGCTTTTACCATACAACTGTAGCAACCACTTTGGCAAAGCAGAAAGTGCATGTGAGGACAAAAATGTGGGTGTAAATTTCTCATTCTTGTTGCTACTCTACTCATTTTTAATAAGAATCTTAAGACATCTTAAGACTTCATGAAATCTTAATACAGCTTCAAAATATAAACTATAATATTAAGTTCAAACATAATACTGCAAAAACAAACACAATCAGATAAAGAACATATCAACTTCCCAAATACCGGACCCAATAAAAGCAGGCATCTTCAGGAATTTTAAAATTCCAAAAGCAAAACTGTTAAGTGGGCCCACAGAGTGAAGAGGCAGGACACATCAGGAGCAGGTAAAACTTTTATTTAGGTGATTTAAGCAAAAGGCTGCTCAGCCGTGGCTGGCACCGGCTTTTGTAAGGCCCTGTTACACTGCCCAACGGATGCAAAACATTTGTAAAAAGGACACAGCGGACGAAAATTTTTTTCCATCCATTGTTATCCACTCTCAAAAGGGGAAAAAATTTGCATAAGCAGAGCAGATAACATGGAAAGGAAAGGACGGGGGGAGGACGCAGAGCGGATGGAAAGCAGATGCGGAACGGAAGCCTCGCGGATGGAAGCGAATGCAGAGCGAATGCAGAACGGATGCGTAGAGGATGCAGAGCGGATGCATAGAGGATGAAGAGCGGATGCAGAGCGGATGCGTAGCGGATGATGCTGATGCGTAGCTGCATCTGCTTTCATCCTTTCTCCATCCGTGCTACTAATGCTGCGCGTCCGTTCCACTTCCTCCCTGCGTCCGTTTACCGCTGGAACGGATTTGAGTTGCGCGGATGCGCAGCGGATGCCTAGCAGATATAGCAGATGCGTAATGGATGCAGAATGGATGTCCCCCGTATGCCTAGCGAATGCAGAACGGATGCATTGGATACATTTTCTACTCAAAAGTTTTGAGCAGCTCAAAACCTTCTGAGCAGATGAAATGTCAATAGACGGATGCTGGACGGATAGAGAGGAAGCAAAACGGAGGCAGTGAGTACAGAACGGAAGCATCGCGTTAACCAACGGATGGCAAGTGTTTTTCTCCATTTTACATCCTCTTTCCATCCGTTGGTGCAGTGTGACAGGGGCTTTAGTGGGAGAAATAAAGTCCTGTCAGTGGTTGATCTAATGAGCAGAGCCTGGCAGCAGACTCCACTCCTGTGACCATATATGGCAATATGTAACACCCCTCCCCTCTTAGTTATTGTCCATCCAATCTGCACTTGCATACCTTACATAGTCGCATAGGTAGGTGGGGCTTCATGGGGTGGGGTGTGACTGGACCTGTGCACCTCACTTGTTCCTGATGTGGCGACCCATGTGTATGGATCCGCTGTTGCTCCAGTCCCTGCCTGTGGAACAGTCTTGAAGTCATCTCGTGATATGGTAGGGCCTGTTGAGCCAGAGGACTCAGAAGTACATTCTGGGACCTCTTCTTCTAAAGCTAAGTATTCCTGTGTTCTGTTTCGGTTGGAGACTAGGCGGTCATTTCCTTCAATGTGTTCTGTGGTTAGGCCTGTGCCAGAGACCGTTCTGTTTGTGCATGTCGGGCTTCTGGCTGGTTGTCTGTGATAGGGACCCGGCCTCTGATTTGGTCAACGTATCTTTCCCACACTCTTCCCTCTTCTCTTTCCACCCTGTACGATCTGGGCCCGATGACTCCTACAACTTTGGCAGGCACCCAGGTTGGTACCCTTGTATAATTGTGTGCATAGACCAGGTCCCCTACGGTAAAGTGCCTGCACTTTCCTGTTGAATCTATGGGAGTCTAGTTGCTATAGTTAGGATGGATTCTGTCTAGGGTCGACCTAAGCCTTCAGCCCATTAGTAGTCGGGCAGTGGTGTGTTGTTGTATGGGTTGTGATGAGTTGGGTCAATAGCATTCTTTCAATCCTTTCTTGCCAGTTCCCCCAGCCCATCCTTTTGAGGGTTTCTTTGGTCATTCTGACCATTCTCTCCACTTGTCCGTTGGTGGCTGGGTGTATAGGTGTACAGGATAGTATTATTCCCAATTCTGCTTGGAACCCCTCAAATGGCTGCGATGTGAACTGCGCCCATTGTTGGACACTAAGATATCTGATAACCCATGGGTGGAGAACAGTCTCCAGAGGGCTCTTATGGTGGCCTCGGTAGTGGTAGATTTCATAAGGATCACTTCCAACCACTTAGAGTATGCATCCACCACTATTAGGAAGGTTTGTCCTTGGTAGGGTCCAGTGAAGTTGATGTGTACCTGGGCCCAAGGGGCTGTGGGTATCTCCCACTTCCTAGGGCTTGCCGTTGGGGGTGTTGGTTGGGTTTCTTGACATGGGACAGGTGGCCACCCATGCCTCAACCTCTTTGTCTAGCCCCAGCCACCACACATAGCTTTGTGGCAAGGGCTTTCATGAAGACGATCCCTGGGTGACCCTCATGCAGCAATGTCAGTACCCTAGTTCTTAGCGGTGGGGGGATGATCACTCGCTCCCCCCACAATATGCAGCCCTTGATGACTGACAGTTCAGCCTGTCTGTTTTTAAATGGCTTAAATTCATCCCCTTCTATAGTTTCTGGCCATCCCTCCAGACCCAGTTTAAAATCTGCACCATGGTTTTGTCACGAGCTGTGAGTCTCGCGATCTCCATTGACATAATCAGTCTGGGCCATAGATCTTCTACTAGGAGTACTGTGGGGGTTGGTGCCCGGTCTTCAGTGAAGTCTGGGAGGGGACAGCGGCTCAGTTCATCAGCATTGGAAATGTCTTTTCCTGGTCGGTGGATAAGCCAGTAACTGTATGTGGCCAGGAATATGGTCCATCTTAACATCCTGAGTGAGAGGATGTTCGGTATGGGTTTATCCCCAGCAAGGATGCAGCAAAGGTTTGTGGTCAGTAATTAAGTCGAATTGCTTTCTGTAGAGGTACTCGTGGAAGTGCTTGACTCCTGTGACTGCGGCGAGTATTTCCTTATCAATTTGGCTATAGTTTTGTTGTGGTTTGGACAGTGTTTTGGAATAATATGTGATGGGGGCTTCTGTCCCATGGGTAGTTTGTGGCTGAGGACAGCTCCAATTCCATAAGGGGAGGCATTGCATCTGAGTGTGAGTATCTCGCTGTATTGAATGAGGATACTGTTGGATATTAGGATTGTTATTTTCTTAAAGGCATTGGCCTTGCATTGTCCCCAGGTCCAGTCGGTTGTTTTATCTAGTAGTCTATGGAGCAGTTCTGTTCTGGTTGCCTTCTTTGGTAGAAAGACATTTAGAAATTGAGCAACTCCAGAAAGGCTTGCAGTTCCACTTTATTTTGGATTGGGTGGGGTGGGGGCTTTCCTTATTGCCTTTAGCTTTCTGCTTGTGGGTCATATGCCTGATGCATCAATTAGGAAGCCCAGAAACATTTGATTCCTTCTCACTAAACACTTCTGCAAGGTCTTTGTACTCCTTGGGGATAGTGGGCTCCCATGGCACCATTTTGGTAGCCATTCTCATGCACTCAGCCTTTCTTTTTCTTCCTGATTGTGGCTAGGGCTTGCTACATTTCTTCCCTGTAGGTTTTGGGTTCTCCAGGGTCATCACTGAGTGCCCATTGCCCCTTCCCCAGTATATTATTGGCATCCACTTCTTCAAACATGCCAACCCCAATATCATGGCTTCTGACAGTTTTGGGGCCACCATGAATTGAATAGTCTCTTTGTGACTTCCTATTCTCAAGTTCACTGGCTTGGCCAGATAGGAAGTGGGCAGCCCTCCTATAATTGAGCCACCAACCTGTTCAAATTTCATGGGCTGGCACAGCTTCCTTATTCTGAATCCTAAGCTCCTCACTATCTGCAGGCTGACTAAGCATCAGGTGCTATCAGAGTCTATCAGAGACATTATGACTCCTCTCACCCTCAAGTGGGGCACTACAATCTCCACCTGGGCAGAAAAAGGGTTATGGTTCCACTTACCATTGAATCATCCACCCCTTCATTATCACTTTCCTAGAGGGTCAGCCTGGTCACAGCAGCAGTTAGAGTTCCTTCACCCTCATTGGTTGGGGGGGAGACCTGCATGATTTGACTTGCCACCCATTTATTTTCCCTCATCTTCTTTGGCATCTTTTTGATGTTTGATGGGATTGGAGCCTTTGGGGCTCATCATGGGCTTGGATGCCAGATAGATTGTGGCCCTATGGCCTTCCTTTCTAAAGCACAGCCCGGGTTCATGTCTTGGGGCCTCTCTTGGGGCAGATGCTGTTGTGGATGGGGTCCTCTGACTAGAGTCCTCCAACCCTGTGGACAAATCTCTTGGCTTCTTCTTGTTCGGCCTTTGGCTCCTCCATGCCTCTTGTACTCTATCAGATCCAATTCCACTCACTCTGCTGTGTCTCCCACCAGGCTTACTATAACAGCATTCATGCAGGTTACTTTTTCTGGGTAAATGGACCTGTACCAGTCCAAATGGCTCCACACTTGATTCAGGAAGAAAGCCAGCTTTTCTGGCCTCCTGTCAAACATAGCTCTTACCAGCAAGGGCTCCAGGTGTCTGGGTGTGAACTGGTTTGGCAGTGGCCACTCCACCACCTGTAGGAATGACTGGGCTTGGAAACATGGCCACCTGTAGCACTTGGAGCTGGCCAGTACCACCGGGTGAGTGAGTGGGTGCCCATGGGGACTGGCTGCATCCTGGCTTGCTGCATCCGGGTGTGATTCTACTGGTTTGGAC
The DNA here is from genome assembly GCA_004320025.1 of Laticauda laticaudata. Lineage (NCBI taxonomy): Eukaryota > Metazoa > Chordata > Lepidosauria > Squamata > Elapidae > Laticauda > Laticauda laticaudata. The sequence goes on from BHFT01033921.1 coordinate 5,854, forward strand.
TGGTTCTATAGAACTGGATGTTATGAGTCTGCACAGTTTGGAGAACTGGTAAATCACACCCCTGGCTGGCCCTGCCCCTTCCTGCCTGCCCACTCCCCGCCCTGTTATTCCTCATCTTGCCCATCAGCGTTAACCTGCCTTCGCCTGCCATTGCTGCCTGCTGTCAACCACAGCCCTGTTCTCCCTGGGTGAGTACAAGCAAGCCCCGGTCGAGTCAACATCTGGACCAGCCTAGGCTCCCCAGTCTTGTCTGGTTTGCTTCCCCATGACCTAGCTAGCTAGCTGCTCCCCCACTGCAAGGCCATGGCTGTGCTGGCAAGAAGAGAAAGGAGCATTGTATTTCTTCCCTGGCCATGAAGAAGCTGCAGGGCCATGGCAGCAGTGGCCGGGAGAGAAGGGAACATTCTCTTTCTCCCCCTGGTGCTGCTGGATCTGGCCGGGGGAATGCCCCAGTGTCCTCTGCTACCGCTGCCTCTGAAGCAATGAAATTCCCCACCACTGGTGAGTTTCCAGGATGCACAGCCACCTCTCTCCCCCCCTCTGTGTGTGTGTGTGTGTGTGTGTGTGTGTGTGTGTGTGCATGCAGTGGAAGTGTTCCTTTGGGTGGGGCTGCTGCCCAGAATCGAAGAAAGAGCTGAAGGTCAGTGGAGGGAGAGGGACACAAGGACCATCTCCTCTCTAGAGAGAGCCCTGAAAGGAGGCGTAGAGCCAGGTGATGGCAATGAGGCAGAGATGGTGAAACTGCCAAGCTAGGCAAGGAGGGAAGAAGCTCAGGGCTGGGCGTTGGAGCTGTAGGGAGGCTCCAGGAAGAGGTGGGGAGGATGGAGTGAACAAGTGAGGGGCAGCCAGGGAATATGCTGGGAGTCCGGGTCCCTCTCAGACCATCAGGCTTTGGTCATGCCCAGCAGGAGTGATGGGGAGGGGAATCTCTTCCCTCCCCCCACCATGAAAAGAGGCTTTCCTCTGAATGAATGGATCGGTCACTTTTTTTCTAAGGAGAGAGTTGGGAGGTCAACTTTGTTTGATGAGTCTGCATGGGAAATGAGAAGCAGGATACGATGAACTGGTAAGCAGCCTTTATTTTAAATCAGTTCAGAAAAAGCCACTCAGCTGTGGCAGGCACCAGTTTTTATAGCCACTTCACTTCACTTTTCCTGCCAGCGGCTGGGCCAATGAGTGGAGTCTATCAGCTGGCTCCACTCTTTGGCCATATTTAGTCATATATAACACTCCTCCCCTCTTCGTTGGAGTTCCTCCAATCATCACCCACCTACTCTTTGTAATCATGTATGTAGGTGGGGCTTTGATGGGTGCGACTGGACACTTCACTTGTTCCTTGGGCGGCGGCCCAAGTGGATGGGTCCGCCGCTGCTCCAGTCCCTGTCAGTGGAACCACCTCGAAACTTGTTACTGGTGCGGCAGGGACCATCAAGACTGAGGCCTCAGAAGGACCCCACAGGACTCTTTCTTTGCAAGATAAGTGTCTCTGTTGTTGTTCTGGGATTTGTGCCTGTGGGGTTGGTGTTTGTGGCCTGTGTTGTTTGGTTGTTGTGTGTCAGGTATTTGGCTGGTTGTCTGTGCTTAGGACCTGGCCCCATAGTTGATTGATGTGTCGCTCCCATAGCTTCCCTTCCTCCGTCTCTTCTCTGTAGGACTGCGGCCCTGTGTTTTTTACTACCCTCACTGACACCCATGTTGGTCCCCCAGTGTGTAACTGTGCGCATAGACCGGGTCCCCCATGGTGAATTGTCTGCATTTCCCCGTGGAGTCTGGGGGTGTTTCTGTGCTGTAGTTAGGATGGACCCAGTCTAGTACAGTCCGCAGCCACCAACCCATTAACAGTTCTGCTGGGCTGTGGTGTGTTGTAGTGTGGGGTGTGATGTGCTGGGCTAGGAGCATTCTGTCAATCCTTTCCTGCCAGTTCCCTCGGCCCATACGCTGTAGTGTTTCCTTAGTGGACCGAACCATTATCTCCACTTGGCTGTTCATGGCCAGGTGAGCAGATGCTGATGTGCGTGTCTGATCCCTAGTTCGGCTAGGAAGGCCTCAAACGGTTTTGAGTTGAACTGCGGGCCATTATCTGAGACAAGGATATCTGGTAGTCCATGGGTGGTGAATAGGTGCCTGAGTGCCTTTATTGTTACCTTTGATGTGGTGGATTGCATTAGAATTAGTTCCAGCCACTTTGAGTATGTGTTGACAACTATCAGGAATGTCTGTCCCTGGCAGGGCCTAGCAAAGTCGACATATATTTGGGCCCATGGTGTTGTAGGTGTCTCCTATTTCCTGGGTTTCGTGGCCGAGGGTGATGGCCTGGATTCTTGGCAGGGTGTACAAGTGGCAACCCAAGTTTCTATCTCCTTGTCCATCCCCAGCCACCATATGTAAGTTCAGGCTAGGGCTTTCATCCGGACTATTCTGGGGTGGCCCTCGTGAAGCATTTCTAACATTTTATTTCTTAATGGGGGGATGACAACCTGGTCCCACCACAGTAGACAACCCATTAGTACTGACAGCTTGGCTTGCCTATTTTGGTATGGTTTGTATTCCTCCCCCTGTGTTGCCTCTGGCTATCCCCTCCACACCCAATTTGAAATCGGCACCATAGTTTTGTCGTGAGTGGTAAGCCTTGTGGTCTCTGAGGATGTCATCATTCTGGGCCATATATTCTCTATTAGCAGCTCTGTTGTGGATGGTGCTGGGTCTTCTGTTGTGTGTGGGAGGGGGCAACGGCTGAGGGCGTCAGCGTGGGCAATGTCTTTCCCTGGCTGGTGGGTTAATGTGTAGCTGTCTGCTGCCAAGAATATTGTCCATCTCAACATCCTTGGAGACAGGATGTTCGGTGTGGGTTTATTGCCAGTGAGGATGCCCAGTAAGGGTCAGTGATGAGGCCAAACTGCCTGCCGTACAGGTACTCATGGAAATGCTTTACCCCTGCAACTGTGGCAAGCGCTTCCTTGTCGATCTGGCTGTAATTTCTTTGTGTTTTAGATAGTGTGTTTGAGAAATAAGCGATAGGGGCTTCAGTTCCATTGGGTAGTTTGTGGCTGAGGACTGCTCCAATGCTGTAGGGGTAGGCATTGCAGGTTAATGTTAATGGTAGCATCTCGCTGTATTGGAAGAGGACACTGTCCAATGTTAAGATGCTTTTTATTTTTTAAAATGCTTCGGCCTCTTGTTGTCCCTGTGTCCAGCTCGCCGTTTTCTCGAGCAGTCTGTGGAGCGGTTCCAGGACAGTCACTTTCTGTAGCAGAAACACATTGTTAAAGTTCAACAACCCTAGGAACGCTTGCAGCTCCACTTAGTTTTGTGGCATGGGGGCTTCCCGTATGGCTTTAAGCTTCCAGTTTGTGGGTCTGATGCCTGCAGTGTCAATTAGAAACCCCCAAAATTCTACCTGTGGGACCACTATGTGACATTTGTTTCTTTTTAATTTCAATCCTGCCTCCTGGAATCTTCCCAGAACTGCCTTTAGATGTTCCATCAGCTGATCCCTGCTGGTAGCTGAGACAATTACATTGTCGAAGTAGGGTATTACCCTGGGGATGTTGTGCAACAACTGTTCCATGATACTCTGGAACAGGCCTGGGGCTATGCTTACGCACTTGAATGCCCCCCTGTGCATGACGATGGTTTGCATCTCAGCAGTAGCCTCGTTGACGGGCAGTTGCTGATAGGCCTGGGCCAGGTCCAATTTAGTGAATATAGCCCCCCGGCCCAGGGAGTGTAGAAGGTGCTGGACAATGGGCACTGGGTAGGCGCTTTGCTGAAGCGCTTTATCAAGGGTTGTTTTATAGTCAGCAGATTCTTATCGACCTGTCTGGCTTAACCGGAATCACAATTGGGGTCTCCTATTTGGCGTGGTCCACTGGTTCTAGAACCCCCTGGGCTATTAATTTGTCCAGTTGTTCCTCAACTTTTGGTTGGAGGGTGAACGGGACTCGCGGTGGCTTGAGACGGACCAGGGCAATATTGGAGTCTAAATTAAATGATATAGGGGTCCCAGTGTACTTGCCCAGTTTGTCACTGAAGATGTCACTAAATTCTCATTCCGGTTCCACGATGTCTCCAGTTGGTCTGGGGGGGAGGTCTCTGTTGCGTGGATGCTGGAGATGCTTATATGGAGTGTTGGGAACCATTCCCTGCTGAGAAGACTGGATAGGCTCCGGTCTACTATTGTGAGGGGTATGCTTCCATGGAAAGTGCCATACTCCACGTGTGCAGTCTTTTTCCCCAGGACCAGAATGCGGCGGTCCTGGTAGTCTCTCAAAATAATGGCTTAAGGTTCAAGTTGGTTGTGCCATTGCTCGGGTATAAGTTTTTTGAGGGTGTCCCATGATAACATTGATATATAGGACCCTGAGTCCACTTCCATATAGCAAGGCTTGCCCTCAATTCCAACCATGGCCATTATTTTGTTTGCTTCGAAGGCATCGGTGCATTTCACTCTGGTCTGCGCGTAGCCCACAAACATGAAATGGGCTTCCTCTTCCCTGGTGTCTTCCCTCTTTTTGAATCTCCCACCAGGGTTCTTCCGCCCTTCCCCTTGGCGACCATGTTGATTCGTGGGCAACGCAGTTCACTGGCCCTGCCTGATCATCATTTGTATTGCATGGCATTCCTCTGTGATGTTGCCTCTATGCTTGCGTCTCCAGCATATGATGTCTCTAAAAGGGCACATGGATTGGAGGTGGTTTCTGCCACAGCTGCCACACTCTCAGGTTCCCGGTTTCCCATCTGGCTTACTGGACCTCAGCTTATGTACGTATCCACTATCGTTGTCATTGCTGGTGTCGGAGGCGGACTCACTGGGCTGTGGCAGGCAATCAGTCCCGGTTGAGTGGACTTTTCTGCTCCTTCCGATCTGTGCCGCTGAGTTGTCAGATGATTCAGCAGCTCTGGCTTCGTCGATGGCTTCTTGGGAGGAGACATCCTCACAGGCCAGGAGTTTCTTTTGTAATGCAGGATCCTTTGTTCCTAGGATGATCCAGTCCCTGATCATCCCCTTGGTATCTGGGAACCTGCAGTTCTTTGCAATTCTCTGTAGATATGCCATGAACAAGTTGATCGTTTCTCCCTCTCTCTGGCTCCGCATGTAAAAGTTGCAGTGGCTGGCCAGATAGGACAGAGACGGGCCGTAGTGAATCCGGAGGGCACGATGGAGCTCATCCCAGGATATGGTCTGTAGATCGTCTGTGACCAGAGCATCAGCCATTTCATAGATCTTGACATCGCAGTGTGTTAGGAAGAGTGTCCTTTTCTATGCATTGGGGGCTGCTTGGAGTCCATTGACCTCTAGGTGTAGGTTGAACTGGCCCATGTAGGATGACCATTTCTCCCTAGTGGGATCATAAGGGATGGTCATCGGGCAGTGGGCCAGGCTGGTCATGTGCTGTGCCATGTCATCGGTCGGTTACAGTTGTTGTTGATGGTGCTTCATCTGTTGGTTGCGGTTGAAATGGTGTTCGACCCCACAAAATTTCCTTTGTTCTCTCCACAGCTCAGGATCCCATCCTTGTCACCAGTGTTCAATGGGTCCATGTGGGAAATGAGAAGCAGGACACAATGAACTGGTAAGCAGCCTTTATTTAAAATCAGTTCGGAAAAAGCCACTCAGCTATAGCAGATGCCAGCTTTTATAGTTGGCACTGTCCAAAGCTTCAGCCACTGATGGGACCTCATTTTTCCCACCAGCGGCTGGGCCAATGAGTGGAGTCTATTAGCTGACTCCACTCTTTGGCCATATTTGGTCATATATAACAGAATTGGTTGGGTAAATAGAGCAGGAAGAAGTCCATAAATTGTGTGGCTGTTTTGCAAAGGGAGGTGAAATGCAAGTGAGTGCTAAAGCACAGAAAAACCGGGCATGGGGAAAGTGGCTACTCCTTTGAGGAGTGTTTCCCATGCATGTGCAAACTTCCCCCCAACCACAGTTGCCAGTCACGAGAGTAGGGGGACGAGAAAGGTTGCCTGAAGGAACACTTCCACCACATGCATGTGCATGTGCACACACACACACACACACACACACAGATGGTGGGGGAGAGAGAGAGGTGTCAATGTGTACTGGAAATGCACCAGCAGTGGGAAATTTCCTTTGGCAGCTCCGGAGGCAGTGAGAGGAAAGCACACCCAGGCATTCCCCCTGTTGGATCGAGCAGCACAAGTGGAAAAAAAAGAAAGTTCTCTCTCCCTATCTCCCCTTCTCTCTCTCTGTGAGAAGGAGATAGAGACAGAGAAAGGAGAAGATAGGGAGAGAGGCAGAGAGAGAGACACACACATAGAGAGATATGGGTGGTGGGGGAGAGAGCCATGGGGGGTTAAGAGAGAGGTGGCAATGTGTCCTGGAAATGACCTGGCAGTGGGAAATTTCTTTGGGCAGCTCCAGAGGCAGTGAGAGGAAAGCACACATGGGTGTTCCCCCAGTCGGATCCAGCAGCACGAGTGGAAGAAAGAGAATGACCCCTCTCCCTATCTCCCCCTCTCTCTCTGGGTGTGAGAGATAGAGACAGAGAGCAGGGAAGATAGGGAGAGGAGCAGACACACACACACACACACACAGAGAGAGATACAGGGGGGAGAGAAAGCCATAGAGAGACACACAGAAAGAAAGAGAGAGAAGGAAAGAGAGAGGGGAAGAGAGAGAAAGAGAAATAGGGGGAAGGGGGGGGAAAGAGAGAACGAATGGGGGAGAGAAAGTGGCAAAGAGAGAGGGAAAGAAAGAGAAAGAGATAATGAAAGGGAAAGAGAGAGAAATAGAGAGAAAGAGACTATATAAGGAAAAGAAACATAAAACAGAACAAGACTTTCAAAATATTGGAAGATGACTATAAGAGATTGAAAAAAGAATTGCAGAAGTTCCCACAAAAAAGACATTAAAATTAAAATGGACATAACTAAACATAAAATGGGATTAATGGAAAAAGAGGAATTAGCACAAAAATTTAAAAATGCTAAACAGAATTATTTTGAAGACACAAATAAACCAGGCAGATGGTTAGCTTATAAATTGAGAAAGGAAAGAGAATCAAGAAGGATTAGCTAATCAATAAATGAAGAAGGATATGTTTGCTGTGGAAATGAGGAGAAGAAAAAAATTATACAAGATTACTATGGAAAATTGTATTATCAAGAGAATATTCAAGAAGAAAAAGTTAAGCAATATTTACAGAAAGCGAAATTACCCCAGATAACCAAAGACATTGAAATAATGTTAGAAGGGAACATAATGATGATGGAATTAACAGAAGCTGTAAAAAACCAGAATGTTGGAAAAGCACCAGGTCCAGATGGATTGCCAGCAGAATTTTACAAGACTTTCCAGGAAATAGTGAATCTTCAACTATTAGAAGTCATGAATGAAGTTATGTCAAAGAAGAGAATACCCAAAACATGGTCAGAAGCATATATTACACTTATACCGAAGGAAGACACAGACCTGCAACAAGTTAAAAACTATAGACCTATATCCCTATTAAACTCAGACTATAAAATGTTTGCTTCATTCTTCTCAGAAAGACTGAAAAGATACTTAAATAATTTTATTCATGATGATCAGAATGGATTTCTGCCAAAGAGGCAAATCAAAAACGATATGAGAATAATTCTGGATACTTTGGAATATTATGAGGCACATCCTGAAAAGCAAATGGCCTTGATTTTTTTTTAGATGCACAAAAAGCCTTTGACAATGTGAGCTGGCAATTCACGTTATTGTAATTGATACAAATGGGCTTTGGTGAAAAAAAAATCATTCAAGCCATTGAAACGATATATCATAAACAAACTGCAAATGTTATGATAAATGGAGAACTAACAGAATCTACAGATATAAGAAAAGGGATTAGACAATGTTGCCCACTGTCGCCTCTGCTGTTTGTGTTAACATTGGAAATGTTGAATAGGAATATTAGAGAAGAAAAATAAATGAAAGGAATAAAAATCAAACAGGAAAAATATAAATTGCAAGCCTTTGCAGATGACCTGGTATTTATATCAGAGGATCCATTGGAAACAGCACCTAAATTATTAGAAAAGATAGAACAATATGGAAAAGTAGCAGGTTTGAAAATAAATAAAGATAAAACAAAGATATTAACAACGAACATGCTAGCAAGACAAAAGAAAGAGTTGGAAGAAGTTTTAGAAATACAGGTCACAAATAAGGTTAAGTATTTAGGGATGTATATATTACATCAAGATGTAGCACATTGAAGGAGATAACTATTTTAAACTCAAACAGCAGATTGCGATAGATTTGACAAAATGGGAGAACTTACAATTATCATTGATTGGGAGAATATCTACAATTAAGATGAATGTGTTGTCTAGAATTTTATATCTATTCCAGACAATTCCAGTTCTATTCGGAAAGAGTTTTTCAAAGACTTAAATAAAATTGTGCTGAAATACATTTGGCAGGGTAAAAAAGAGAGAATAAAACTCAAACTGTTACAAGGTGCAAGAATAAGAGGAGGGTTTGCTTTGCCCAACTGGGAATTATATTACCAGGCAACAAATCTGATGTGGGTAAAGGAATGGATAACGTTAAGGAACAGTAGATTACTGACTTTAGAAGGGCATGACTTGCTGTTGGGATGGCATGCTTTCCTCTGGTATAAGGGAACTAAAACACAGGGGTATGTTATAGAAGACATTACATTCAAGGGGCATTATTTTTAAATTGGGAGAAGATATAGACAATATTACTTAAAAATTCCATTATGGATATCTACCATTGAAGCTTTTTCTTATCCAATAATATCTAAAAAGTTAGATATGGTGAGATATTGAATGAAAAGGGTGAACTTAAATCTATGCAAGCGTTGGAAGAGCAAGGTGTAAATATGAACTGGTTTTCATATTTGCAAACACAAACTAGATTTTATAAAGATTTTAAAACAGAAGGTTTCTATAATTAGTTGACTGATTTAGATAAAATTTTGATGGGTACTGATGAAAAGATAATCAAAAAATTTTATGGACATTGATTAGAATTTAAATTGGAGGAAGAACAGAAATTGTGGTCTCAAAACTATAAAATGACAATGTCAACTGTATATAAAGAAAATTTGCATAAGATGTTTTACAGGTGGCACCTACCCCTGACGAGAATCTCAAGAATGTTTAAGAACAAATCAGATAAATGTTGGAAATGACATCAGATACCTGGTTCATATGTGGTGGACATGCCCAGATGCAAAATGATATTGGACTAAAATCTACACATAGTTGGAAAAAATGATAAAACAACACATAGACTAAACCAGATATATTTTTATTGGGAATTATACCGGAAATATACAATAAAGAACTGAAATATTTGATTGTAAATGTTTTAACATCAGCTAGAATTGTATTTGCTAAGAATTGGAAAAATGAAAAAATACCTGTGCAGGAGGAAGTTATTAAGAAAATAATGGAATGTGCTGAAATGAATAAATTGACCTTTGAAATCAGAGAACAAGCAGATAACCAATTTTATATGATATGGGATTTGTTTTATCAATGGTTGGACAAAAAGTCATGGTAATGTAATATTCTGGATAATTTTGTGATAGAAATTTAATAGATTGATATAAGATATAATATAAACATATATAACCATTGGATGAAAGTACAATATAAATTTCATGATAAAAGTTGGAATAACTCATATAAAATGATGGAATAAATAGTTTAGTCATGGATGATTAATAACTGATAAATATATAAATATGTTAGTTTGACAAGGAGAGAATTTATATAAACCGTGAGCAATGACTATGAAAGGATAGCACAAAATATTTGTAACCAACTGACACACTGTATGTATATAAGATGGAAGATGGTTTTATGTTTTTATGTTTTGTTTGTATATGTTTGTTTTAAAAATGAAAACTTTAAAAAAAATTCCAAAAGCAAAACTTTATTGAGTACATTATTTTGGCACAGAAGCAAAACCAACTCTAAATTTTCCTGTGCAACACTGTATAGTTAAAGATGGGTTTCATCCCCTCCTCCCATGGAATGGGTCACATTGTTCAATTAGGAATTAGCTTTTTGTTTTGATAACATCTTGGTAGACACCTGCAGAAGTGTTCTTGGCTCTCACAGTTGAAGATTGTAGCCTCCCCATTCCATCTCACTTTTCCCTCCCCCCAGATCTTTGGAAGTTGAAACGCTATAATAATCACAGGAAGCTTAAACATTTTTCAATCTTGACAGAACAGGTATGCAAAAAGCAAAAGGGCTAATGTTACAATAATAGAGTAGAAAAAAGAAAGAACTGAGAACAGCAGATTCATGTTTTCATTCAGTGAAAGATTTTAAGATTTGGATTGATTTTAACATTGGATTTTAAGATAACTTTTCAACTCCTCAGCTTAACCTAGAGGTCAATAAGTTGTTCTGGGACTAAAATTGGACAAAAATGTATATATACAGATGAAGAATTAATATGAAAGAGATAGGATAAAAATCCAATATATAGAACAAGAAATTAACTATTAAAGAATTAGCTGTATTTCAGAAGATATACAGGTGAAACTCGAAAAATTAGAAAATCATGCAAAAGTTCATTTATTTCAGTAATGCAACTTAAAAGGTGAACCTAATATATGAGATGAACTCATTACATGCAAAGCAAGATAGTTCAAGCTGTGATTTGTCATAACTGAGATGATTATGGCTTACAGGTCATGAAAACCCCAAATCCACAATCTCAGAAAATTAGAATATTACATGCAATCAATAAAACAAGGTTTGTACATAAAACAATATTAGACCTCTGGAACGTATAAGCATGCATATGTACTCAGTACCTGGTTTGGGCCCCTTTTGCAGCAAGTACTGCTTCAATGCGACGTGGCATGGAAGCTATCATCCTGTGGCACTGCTGAGGTGTTATGGAAGACCAGGATGCTTCAATAGCAGCCTTCAGCTCTTCTGCATTGTTCAGTCTCATGTTTCTCATCTTTCTCTTGGCAATGCCCCATAGATTCTCTATCCCACAGTCATTGAACCAGATTTTGGTGCTTTTGGCAGTGTGTGACAAAAGTGCTGCTGGAAAATGAAGTCAGCACCCCCATAAAGCTTGTCTGTGGAAGGAAGCATGAAGTGCTCCAAACTCTCCTGGTAGACAGCTGCATTGACCCTGGGCTTAATGAAGCACAGTGGACCAACACCAGCAGATGACATGGCTCCCCAAATCAACACAGATTGTGGAAATTTCACACTGGGCCTCAAGCATCTTGCAGTGTATGCCTCTCCATTCTTTCTCCATACTCTGGGATCTTAGTTTCCAAATGAGATGCAAAAGTTGCTCTAATCAGAAAAGAGGACTTTGGACCACTGAGCAACAGACCAGTTCTATTTTATTTTAGCCCAGGTAAGACGCCTCTGATGTTGTTTGTTGTTCAGGAGCGGCTTGACAAGAGGAATATGACATTTAAAGCCCATGTCCAGGATCCATCTGTGTGTGGTAGCTTTTGATGCACTGACTAAAATTAGGCAGGCTCTATTAAACGTGTGGAATAAAGCCAAACAGCAAATTTATGTTGAAATACCAACTTGGTTATCCACATTAGAAGCATTAATGTATCCACATTTACATCACCAGGAGAAGGTCATTGCATATGAAGATATATTAGATGAGAAGAGAGAATTAAAAATGAGGCAAGAGTTTAAAGATTTGGGATTGGAGATAGAATGGTGGGCTTATTTGCAATTACAGTCGAGGTATGGTAAAGACATGAAAGAATGGGGAATTACTAGGCGGAAAACAGAATTAGATAAAATACTATTGGGAACAGATGAGAAATTGATTAAAAAAATTATAAAGTGCTATTGGAATGTAAATTGAAAGAAGAAAAAGTAAAAAGATTTTGGATGTGGCATAAATTTGGATAATTGGCAAACCTTATGGGATAGAAATAAAAAATAACTGGCATCACCGTATAAAGAAAATTTATATAAAATGTTTTACCAATGGCACATCCCACCATCAAAATTGGCAAAAATGTATCCGAAACTATCCCCCAAATGTTGGAAATGCAATAAAGAAACTGGAACATATTATCACTTGTGGTGGAATTGCAAAAAAGCACAAATGTATTGGTTGAAAATTAGAAATTGAATAGAAGAGATGTGTAAAATTAAAATAGAATTCAGACCTGAAATCTTTTTACTGGGAATTAATGTGGGAGACTATAATAAAAATGTAACATACTTAATAGTCCATGTCACTAACTGATGCGAGGTTAGCTTTTGCTCAAAGATGGAAAGGTAATGAAGTGCCAGACTAGATGGAAATAATTAGGAAAATTTGGACGTGCACTGAAATAGAAAAATTAATGCAAGAATTAAAAAATAAGACTGAATCTGATTATTATAAAATTTGGGAGAAGTTTTACCACTGGTTAAAAAAAGGAAGGAATAAGTGTATCAAAGATGACTAAAGTTTATATATATATATGTAAATTTGTATGATTTTTTATATTTATCATTTGGTGATGTAAGATAAGCAGGTGCATTGGGATGTATGCACCACGTTCATTGTTTTTAAATGTTTTGTCTTTTTGCTTGATTAATAAAAAAATTTTTAAAAAGAAGAAGAAAGAAATGTTAACTTTTAACACCATACTGAGCCATGTGGTTTGGAATGAAATAATAGTAAAAAAAATTGTGGATAGCTGTTGGTACAGTATCCTTCAGAGGCAGTAGTGGTATTCAGCTGGTTCGCACTGGTTCGGGTGAACCAGTAGTGAACCGGTAGCAAGGATTTGGCATAGGTCGCTGAACCAGTAGTAACTTCTGGATGGCCACACCCCCAAATTTATTGCCTGCTTTCCACTGGATCACTTGACCTGCCCACCTGATGCTTGCCCACCCAGTCACTCCTTAAGGTATTTCTTTTTTTTTTAATCTCATGATAATTCATAGGAGCAGCTGTGCCGGGATTCCCCTCACTTCTTACTGCTTCAACCAGGAGGCTTCCCTGAGGCCCAGGAAAGCAAAAATGGAGGGAGGGGGTGTAGTCCCCCCTTCATTTCTTGCTTTCCTGGGCCCCAGGGAATCTTCCTGGGAGCAAAAATGCCCCCCCCCATAGAGGTTCCCCTGAGGCCAGGAAGGCGCAAAAACCAGGCTGGGTGGGGTGCTGCAAAAAAAAGCCATGCCCACCCAATCATATGGCCATACCCACCTAGCCACGTCCACCTAGCCACACCCAGCTAGCTACGTCCACAGAACCGGTAGTAAAAAAAAATGAATCCCATCACTGTTCAGAAGGCCAGCACAAGGTGTGAGATGTGTCGGGTGTGTTGCTTAGCCTCCTGCCGCTTTTGCAGCTGCAATCGGCTGCAAAAGTAGCCATGCTTGCTGGAGGCAGTGGCCAGAGTAGCACCCATGAGGCAGTTGTTTTGTGGATGGAATTGCTTGCTGTGACTGTCAACGTTAGATAAGGAGGGTTCAAGGCCTGTGGGGCGTGTCACTTGGCCTCCTGCTGTTTTTGTGGCTGCAATCAGCTGCAAAAGCAGCCATGCTTGCTGGAGGCCATAGCTTGAGTGGCACCCATGAATCATCTGTTTTGTGGATGCTGGGATGGCCTTCTGCGACTATTTGGGAAGCTGAAAGGTCTCCCCTGCCTCATAATGGTAGATGGGTGAAAAATAAGACCTTCCCAAAACTGAGGCAGAACTCTTATTTTGTAAGTCAAAAGAAATTTTCTTTTTGGGAGGAAACATGGGTAAATATATTCCAAAGTTCCAAATTGGAAAATTAACATTAATTGTTGACTTTCAGGATCTAATATCTCGCAACAGGTAATCATGATGATATTGATCCAGAAAATGTTCTAAGCAAACAATACATTCTATTTTTCAATATTTATTTTCAGATATATACACTGAATTTCTCTCAGTATAAAAATAAATCTGGAAATAATATGATAGCAGTGTTCCAATATTTGAGGGGCTGCCACAGAGAGTAGGGGTTCAAGCTATTTTCCAAACAAGGAAGCTGATCAAGGAGAAATTCAACATGGAAATAAGGAGAAATTTTCTGATAGTGAAAACATTCAACCAATGGAACAACTTGCCTTCACTGGAAGCTTTTAAGAAGAGACTGGCATGGCTGACTGGCTGGGCATGACCACTGGGTGGGTGTGGCGATTAGACGATTAAATAATATATAATATAGATAGTATTTAGTTAATAAGGGATGAGGAATATTTGCCATTCAATATCTGTTATGAGTTACTTAAATCACTATCAAATGTATTAGAGAGAAATATGAATTATACTGATGTTTATTTGTATGTGTCAGATCCGTGTATCTGCCATTCTTCAATGGAAGAAGAAGGGGGGGGAAGTTGGTCTGTTTTGGAGGCAGTCTTGATGTGATGCCTGTGTAGTATCTTACTGATTTTGTCTGTAGTACCTCTTAT